>CAJQUN010002253.1:0-29806 GCA_907163345.1 Haberlea rhodopensis
ATCCTTTGGAGAGGTAGCTTGCGTCCTTAAACATTCCGAAGGTAGTAATCAATCAGATTTACTTGACTTATTATTGAACTTATAGTCTTGAATTATATAGTCGTCAATGTAAACCTAGACAATTAAACCCACACCGCAACAATTCTAACATTCATATTGATTTCTTATGGTTGAGTCCATTTTCGGCATTTGACCACACTTGGTTTCATAGAGTATCTCACTATACTCCCAGCATATTTATTTATATGTTTTAGGAATCATTAAAGGCATTTGCCTATCATCATACCATTTTTGTGGGTTATACCCCTTATCATGGTATGAGTTGGAGATTAGTCTCCAATGTTTTTCTCCAATCTTGTAATTTGGTTGTCCCTTGTGAACCTAGATCTTCGAATATCCAGTCAGCTAGGTTGGGTATCCACTACATTCCCTCGGTAATAAATTTACGTGATCTCTCGGTTAATCTTTCATAAATGGATCAACGGTTTTTCTCACATAACCATATAAGATTATGCTACTGGAGATCACTTTGCCGCATGGTGTCATGTCTTCAACGTATGAGACTTACTATTCTTATTTTGTGCTTTTCTTATAGCAGTTTTGCTATCACAATATATTTCAATTGCAAGCACATTACTTTGCCAATAAGAAATTTTCACTTAACAAAACTTTGAAGCCCTCGACTTCTTCTCCGCTTTATCAAATACTATGAACTCTGATTTTATAGTTGATTGAGCTGTACATTTTTGTTTAGATGATTTCTCTTGAATCATTTTTCAATGGTTAACACATAGTAATTTGTGTCAGATATCCAATTGAATCACTGTATCTCTCTAATACATCATGATATCTCGAGTTTCGAATTTTAAGCGTTGTAGCCTTAAAATTCCAAGTTTAGGATTTTACTCTGTTCTGTCCAGAATATTTTGTGGCGGTTTGTTCGTGAATGGGTGTGTCCCTTCGCGTCCGGTGCTTTTTTCATGATGTAATGCTACCAAATGATGTCTTTTGGTGATGCCTATTGGTCAAGTAAAAATAGAACAACCCCTAAGTGAATTAAACACAACTTTTTTTATGCAAGATCAAAGCCTTTTTTAGAGCAAAATCTGCACACATATTGTTCATCCCGTGTTCTCGCTGAAGTGTCTTTAAAATCTTTGTCGTTTGATGACTTGTGATTTGGAATGCTCCTATAATTAGTCATATTCGTTGTATCTTGGAAAAAAATTGCCGCTAACCGTAAACATCATAGTGGGGCAATATCGTTTCAAGGACAAAAGATTCCAAATCTCGCATCGAAAAACATACATAAAGTCATTATTACTTTGCTTGCTATTATTCTTAAGATACACATCCCTACAAATATTCCTAAAGTTAGAATATTTATAGATCTTGTTTCTGATTTGTGGAAGTGTGTGCTAAACGTCGTTACTCATTGGCTGATCAAGATGTTCTAGACCACTTAGCACTTTAAGTGTTATGTCTTACAAAATTGAAACTATAAAAATTCTCGGTTTTAATATTCACAATTCAAATTTTAAGTGCAATATTTTTAGAAAATTCAAGTTCAAGATTTTTATTTCTTACATAACTTGAATTTTAAGAGCAAAGCTTAAAATTTTTGAAATTAGACTTAAACATGAAAATTCATCTTGGAAACTTCGATTCCAAGTTTGACATTGTTGCACCAACATTCATCATGTCAAAATGTTTCATCAACATTTTCTTCGCCTTTTTTTATGATCTCTTTATTGTTTCCTACAATGAACATATCATCAACATACAATCATACTTACATATGCTTCGTATGTGTCACGTTTGTCATACTTGTTTTTGACAACACAAAGGATTTTTGCCCTTGCCTAATGCTGCAGTAGTTAGAATATAGTTGACTAATAAGATTATCCCCCCACCCCCCGATTTTAGGGTAATCCCAAACTCCAACAATGAATTCTTCGCACCGGCATCAACGGATTTTATTTTCTTCCCAAAGATTCCCACAATTCCTTTGCGATTTTCACTATGCAATAAACATTGTACATTCTATTGTTTAGACCGTTTATAATGTAAATCTTACAAAGGAAATTAATTTGATTCCAAGCATCAACCACAACTATCTTTTGGGAGTCGGTTTCACTTTCTTCAATCGTAGGAGCATCATCGGTTAAGAACCTTGACAATCTTAATATGATTAAGTAGAGCATCATCTTTTGCTGCCATCTTTTGAAATAATTTTCATTGAATTTCTCGGGTCTCTCTCCATGATGAATGGAAGTCGTTGTTGCACTTGTTGACGCCATTTGTTATAAATATCATTTCAAGTTTGTAGGACTAATATCTCAGGATGCATATCTGGGTACAACAAGCAAGATAACAATTCGATTGTCGAGGCAACAATTCGACTATTTGCCATTGAAACGATATTGTCCCGCTATGGTGTTCACGGTTCAGTGGCAATTTATTTTCCAAGATACAACGACTATTATTCGTGATAGAAGCACTTCAAATCACGAATTCACAAAGATTTAAATGCACTTGAACTTGAACGAGAGATGAAGAAAAAACAATATGCACAAATTTTGCTCTTTAAATATGATATCTGACTTTGAATTAATGTGTTAAATCCAATAGGAGTTGTTCTATTTATATTAGACCAAGATATGTCACAAATAGACACCATTTGGAAGCACCATTTCATGAAAAACACATCTGCACGAGAAGGGATGCACCCAACCAACAAGTCTGCAAAGGGCACGATCGATAGTGAATAGTGCACGATTGGTCGCACCATTTTTTTTCCACTTGCGGGCCGATCGCGCCCGGCAGAGTTTGTTGCCATTTTTTCGTAGTCGGGATCGATTGCGTCAACATATGACGATCGATCGTGGCATCCAGATTGTTCGACCTATAGATTCCTTTTGTTTGGCCTCTAATGCTTAATATTAATTCAATAAGCATTTTTTCCAACAAATTACTCCATCATTACACATTTTATAAGTTTAATCAACATTATTGTGAAGATTAGAATGCTACTAATATCTTAAGAGTATGATTGATATGCTTAGAAATAAGCAGCTGCTTGATATATTATACATCATTGTGTTATTATACTCATGCGGTACATAGCATCAACACACACACCCGCTCGGGTAAGCCGACTCCTCCAAGTTCCATACTGACAGGGATCAAAATACTTGTTAAAATGTAACATGCCAAGAATTCAATCAGCCTAGTTAGTATAAAGCATTCCGATAATTTATAAAATAGTCATAGTTGACCTCTCGATCTGATATCGAGTGAAGCTAGAGACCTTTACATCTTCTTCACTTATAACAACACATTCATATAAGACTTTAGATGAAACATGACATGTTCCCAAAAATTCGGAGTTATCCATTGTATTGTAGAGTCAAAGCAAAGAAGGAAAGACCATGGATATCCAAGAGAATACAGCTTTATATCTTAGCAAAAATTTATATGAATGCTACGATTATATATGGATGCTATATTGAGATTATAAAATGATTGAATAGGAAATTGATAATTACCCTTTGACCATTATTTTGATTTAGAACTAATAATGTCGAAGATTATTAATGAAATGCAAGGATATAAAATTAATTAGTTAAAATATTAGGATGTAGAATAATGATTGCCCTGGCTAAACAAAGTAGTAATTTTTCGAACGTGTATTGTTGGACGGGATAGTGAGGAAAGGCTTGGCAAGCAAACGAATGAATGAATGAATCCCTTTTCAGGATGATAATACAAATTCGAATGTTGGCGGTGTGCAAATTACTTTGGGCTCCATATATATTCTACTATGTATGTGTCTCTGAAAAGAAAAAAAAATTATTATAATTATATTTATTAATCATATGAATTCTATTTTCTAAAATCGATTAAATTTGATTTTCAAATTATTTTTCCAATCCCGCTCTTAGGATGATCATGTACGCATCTCGTGATTTGGCCAATCTCTCATTACCATGCTTAAATGACTACTTCCAAGCAATTTCAGATTTGTTTAATTAGATATGATAATAATTATATTATTAAAATCTTAATATTATGTACATAACCTCCTAGGATCGATTATTAATTATCTCTACTCTGATTCGCACAATTGATTAAACAACACCCAAAGCACTTTGTCGATTAAATATTGATATACTCCAACAATTATAACCAACCCCGTGGAGGAATTATCCAAATTTCTCTTGGTCCAACCAAAAAAATGTTTTGAATCCACAACCTCCACCAAATTATCCACCAAAGCCAAGCATGGAGGAGTTGCTCACCAAGTTCATTACATCCACGGAGAATAGAATGCAAAATCATGATGCTTCAATAAAGAACTTGGAAACTCAAGTGGGGCAGTTGGCAACTGTGAAAGCTGGAAGAACACAAGGGAGTCTGCCTAGTGATACTGAAAAGAACCCTAGAGATCAAGCCCAAGCAATTTCACTAAGGAGCAGAAATAGATTGGTCTACAAACTGAAAACACCAAAGAGGAGCACAAAATTGATGAGACCAAGCACGAGGATCAACCACACAAAAAGGTAAGTCAACTACTACTACTTCACCTATCACACCACCCAAGCAGGTACAAATTCCTCTCCCATTTTCTGCTGCATTAAAAGGGCTAATGTAGATTCTAGTTTCACTAAGTTCTTAGAGATCTTTAAGAAATTACAAATAAATATTCCATTTGCTGATGTATTACTTCAAATGCCTAGTTATGTTAAGTTTTTTAAGGATATTTTATAGAATAAGAGGAAGTTGGGTGAGAATGAGACAATAATGTAACTGAGGAGTGTTTTGTAGTTGTGCAAAACAAATTACCTCTGAAGTTAAAAGATTCATGGAGTTTTTCTATACCTTGCACTATTGGGTCTTTTTCATTTGCAAAATCTTTATGTGATTTGGGTGCAAGTATTAATCTCATGCCTTTGTCGATTTTCAGGAAGTTGGGGCTTGGAGAGCCAAAACCAACTACGGTTTCACTATAGTTGGTGGATAGGTCCATTACATACCCAAGAGAAATCATTGAGGATGTTCTAGTAAAGGTTGATAAATTCATCTTCCCGGTGGATTTCCTGGTTTTGGACATTGAAGAAGACTTGGACACATCGCTGATATTGGGGTGACCAATTTTAGCTACTAGGAGGGCATTGATCGATGTTCATCAAGGAAAACTGATCCTCCTTGTAGGAGACGATCAAGCTATTTTTATGTTTTTAAGGCTATAAAACATCCACATGATGAGCTGAGAACTCAAAACGTGACGTTTGTGCTGCTGTACGGTTTAAAAGATTTGAGTTGCACAGTTACCATTAGCTATAACTTTTGGTAAAGCGGCAAGCGCTTGATCCACAATTGGTATCAGAGTCAATGTCACATATTCGATTCCCATGAGTTGCAATGAATGCAATTTTTGGGAGGTGGATTTTTAGGGTACAAAAATTGCCCTTGCTGTGTGATCAATCGAAACGTGGTGCATGTGCTGCTGTACGGTTTTAAAGATTTGAGTTGCGCCATTACCATCAACTATAGCTTTTGGTAAAGCGGAAAGCGAGTTGTAGATGTATATGGGGGCTTGTGGCTCAATTGCCCATAATGCATCCATATTTGACTCACAGTCAAAAACTCTAAGATCATATGTGCATATAGGGTTGAACTTGTGGCCCAAGACCCAGGACGCACCTAGGGTTAGAGTTTGGTCCCTATATATAGGTTCTCTATCTCATATTCAAGATACACCAAGAAATAAAATAATCTCTCGTTCTTAAATCACGACACGTCCATCTTGGATTATCACCAGAGAATCTAAGGGTTTAAAGTGTGTATTCCAAGGTATTTTGCTCTAGTAGTAATCTACCGAATACCAACGAGATTTCAAGATCTAGGAGGCTTGATAGACATGAATCTTCAAGATAATCCTAGATAATCCTAGATTGATATATTTCCTTGTATATAATATTTTGTGTATCTTTCCATACTTATCCTTTGATGTATTTACTCTATTTATATTCGAATACAATAATCAACCACTTAAGGTGGATTTTATAAACTCTCCGCATGGTATCAGCCAGTAAACCCTAACCCTACTCTCGCTTGCATACCGTCGGCTCCTCTACCAATTTCAACAGCAGTCTCCACCATCATCATGGCTAGTGATTCTCTTCCCTTGCCACCCTTATTCACATTATTACCATCAAATTATCTTCCTCCAACTATCTATTATGGAAAAATCAGGTTGTTCCTCTCCTTGCATATCAAGATCTTCTTGGTTTTATTGACGGAACACTATCGCCTCCCCTAATTTCGATTCTGCCGCCTCGTCTGAATCATCTTCAGCATATCATAAATGGCTTGTTCAAGATCAGCGCCTCCTCAGTCTTCTCCTTTCCTCTCTCACTGAAGAGGCTATGGCAGAAGTTATCGGTTGCTCCACCTCTCGCGCTGTCTGGCTTGCTCTTGACTCGGCCTTTAGCCATCGCTCCAAGTCTCGTGAGCTTCGTATCAAGGATGACTTACAGCTCATGAAGAAAGGTACCCGTTCCATCAGTGACTATGGGCGGCAATTCAAGAATTTATGCGACCAACTTTCTGCATTGGTCGTCCGTTGATGAAACGGACAAAGCTCATTGGTTTCTTCGTGGCCTTGGATCATCTTTTTCAAGTTTCTCAGCTGCCCAAATGGCTTTCACTCTGCTGCCCTCTTTCCGTGATCTCCTGTCTAAGGCGGAAAGCTTTGCTCTATTTCAAGAGTCTCTTGAGGGTGCTGCTCCTGCTCCGGCTGCGTTCTTCACCCAATCTCACAATCGACGGTCTGGACCCTTCCCTCCCTCTCGTGGTCGTGCATCTACGTCCAACTCAAATCGCGGACGGGGCCGTGGTGGTGGTAGCCGACGCTCCTACGTTCCTCGCTGTCAAATTGTCGCACCGAAGGCCATTATGCCGACAAATGCCAACAACGCTACATTCGAGGATCTTCTTCTGAGTCCGCAAATTTGCATGAGGCTTTCAATGCTGGTTGCAACATCTCTCCAGCAACTTCTTCTGATTGGTTTCTTGACATGGGCGCTTCTGCGCATATGACTCCAACCTCTTCCTCACTGGACTCTTACACCCCTTATTCTGGCACCGAGCGTGTTGTCGTTGGAAATGGTGATACTCTTTCTATTTCGCATACTAGATCTTGTACCTTATCTAACAATGTTAGCTTACTACACGTCTTAGTTGTGCCGCACCTTACTAAGAATCTGTTATCTATCAGTAAGTTGACTTCTGATTATCCAGTTAATGTTCTCTTCACTAAAAATTTGTTTGCTATTCAGAATCGAGTCACCAAGGAAACTCTAGCAACAGGCAGACGTGACAATGGCTTGTACGTGCTGGAGCATGTGCACTCGGCTTTCATTGCCGCTTTGCGTTCAAAGAATTTACGTGCTTCTTTTGAATTATGGCATTCCCGTTTAGGGCATGTCTCTTTTGATATTATTTCGTCTTTACATAGGTTAGGACAGTTAACTGTCACGTCTCTATTACAAAAACCCTCTTTATGTTCGTCCTGTCAGTTGGCTAAAAGCAAACGATTGTCTTTTCAAGTTAATGAAAAACGGTCATTGCGTGTTTCGGATTTAATTCATTGTGATTTATGGGGTCCGGCACCTGTTCGCTCTACTTGCGGTTATTGCTATTATGTAATCTTTGTGGATGATTTTTCCCGTTTTACGTGGCTCTATCCGATGCAACGCAAATCGGAATTTTATGATATTTTGTTTCAATTTCATGCTTTGGTGCAAACACAATTTTCTTGTCCAATCAGGTTTTTCAAAGCGATGGAGGTACAGAATTTACTAATTCACGTGTTCAAACATTCTTTCGCGCAAATGGCATTCATCACAGCATCTCTTGCCCTTATACGCCTTCTCAAAATGGACGTGCTAATCGTAAACATCGTCACATTACCGAAATAGGCCTCGCTATGTTATTTAATGCTCATGCTCCTTCCTCCCTTTGGGTGGATGCTTTCAGTGCTGCAGTTTATACTATTAATCGCATACCTTCATCTGTTCTGCAAGGCAAGTCTCCTTTTGAATTATTGTTCTCCAAAGCTCCAGCTTATGAGAATTTCAAACCATTTGGATGTCGGGTTTTTCCTTGCTTACGTGACTATGCTGCAAATAAATTTTCTCCACGGAGTGCTCCATGTATTTTTCTTGGCTATAGAGTAATCACAAAGGGTTTCGGTGCATCGATCCATCAACATCCCGAATTTATATTACTCGTCATGCTCAATTTGATGAGATTTTTTTTCCTTTCAAAGGGACTTGAGTGTGCTCCTCTATCACTCATCTGGAATTTTCAACATTTGTTGAACCACCTAGCACGGCTCCATCATCTAATCCATTGCCCAGGAGTCTTCTATCACACCTGTAGCTATCACTTCTGCTCCAGCGAGGCCCTGTTCCATTTGCCCCACACATGTTCCCTCGCCAATTGCTACCCTGATTGAACCTGCTCCTGAACTTGGTGTCTCTTTGGGTCCTGCAGCTCCGCCCCATACCACGGACCACTCATCGTCTATTGCACCCCCTTGCCCCAGTCCAATCCACATCATCCTATGCTCACTCGCGCTAAAGCCGGTATTTTTAAAACCAGGCACATCGCGGATCTGGCTACCACTGGTCTTATCTCAGCTCTCTCACTTCACTTCTACCGAGCCCAAGGGTTTTAAATCTGCAGCCAAACAACCCTAAATGGCTTGTTGCTATGGATGATGAAATTTCCGCTCTTCGTACTAATCATACATGGGATCTTGTTCCTCGCCCTGTCGGTACAAATATCGTGGTTCAAAATGGATATTTCGCACTAAATATCTCTCTGATGGATCTATGACAGACTCAAAGCTCGGCTTGTGGCTCAAGGCTACACTCAGCTTCCTGGCTTCGATTATTCTCACACCTTAGTCCGGTTGTTAAAGCCTCTACCGTACGTATTATTCTTGCTCTCGCTGTTATGCTCGCTGGCCATTACACCAACTTGATGTCAAAAATGCATTTCTCAATGGCATTCTCACTGAGACAGTCTATATGGAGCAGCCACACAGACAATATTGACCCTCAACACCCCAATCACATCTGTCGTCTTCGCAAAGCGCTCTATGGTCTCAAACAGGCCCCCCCGCGCTTGGTTTCAGTGGTTCAGTGACTTTCTTGTTCTCCTTGGATTTACATGTAGTCGTGCTGACTCTTCCCCTTTTCTTTCACCGGGGCTCTCTCGTCCTCTATTTACTCGTGTATGTTGATGACATTATTCTCACTGGCAACAACCCGGACCTCGTTCGCTCTTTTATTTCTCGTCTCAACACTGAATTTGCTATCAAAGATCTTGGCCGGCTAAATTATTTCTTGGGCTTGAGGTCACCTATACCTCCGATGGACTCTTCCTCAGCCAAGCAAAGTATGCTCGTGATATTCTACCAAGGCGTTATTATTGGACTCAAAACCTGTTTCCACTCCCTTGGTTGCGGGTCAACATCTTGCGACTGCTGGCTCGCCTTTGATGATCCCCTTTATATCGCTCGCTCCTTGGTGGGTGCTCTACAATATTTGACTATCACTCGTCCTGATCTATCCTATGCTGTTAATCTTGTCAGCCAGTTTCTTCATCAACCCACAATGATCATTTTCAGGCTGTTAAGCGCATTTTGCGCTACGTCAAAGGCACCATTAATTTTGGCCTTCTGTTTAGTCTCGGACAAAATTCTTTTTGTTGGCTACTCTGATGCAGATTGGGCTCGCTGCCTTGAAACGCGCCGATCTACTTATGGTTACTCCATTTTTCAACAACTTAGTCTCTTGGAGTGCTAAAAAGCAATCCACTGTTGCTCGCTCAAGTTGTGAATCAGAATATCGAGCCTTAGCAAACGCTGCCGCTGAGCTTATTTGGGTAACATACTTGCTCCGTGAATTACGTACCTCCCCTCCAGATAAGCCACTTTTACTCTGGACAATCAGAGCGCCATTTTTCTCAGCCAGAATCCTATTGCTCACAAACGTGCTAAGCATATCGACATTGATTATGTAAGGCCCCGATACTAATTAATCCGGATTAACGATGATTAAACAAACCCGGATAATTAAAAGTGCAAACTTTAAATTAAGGTGTTCCGACTACGATGAGTCAACCAACTAGTGGAGCATGTTTTAGTGCATGAGCATGTGCATGATCACATGGCACTTGGAGAACACATGCCACTAATTAACTTTACTCATGTTTAATACATGATTTGGACCAATAATCTTGCAAGAGAGTGATGTATTGACACATGGATTCCACAATACATCAATTAAATAAATAAAATCATGCATGGCATTGAATCTCACGCATATACCATGCCAAAAATCAGATTTTACTTCATTTTCCAACACCATCTTCTCTCTTCCTTCACCATCACTCCTCTCCTTCTCTCTTCTACCATTTTCGAAAATGGCAGCTAATTTTCCTACCAAAATCCTCTTGAATTTTCAAGTGCATGTCACATGCAAAGATATATTTGAATGCTACTAAGCTTGAGGAACAAGATGCACCAAGAAATTTCAAGTTTGGAGAAAGGACATGCAAGATTTTCGAGTAGCAGCAGTTTTTTGGTGTAGGATTTTCGATCTTGGCTTGGTTTTGTGGATGATCAAGCTTCAAATCTTGAAGATAAATGAAGGTATATCATCATCCTTGAGTTTTATCAACATGCATGTAGGATTGAGGGTCGAACCATGGTGTTCATTCATGAAGAAGTTGCTGTCAATTGTAGTCTGCTAAAACCAGTGCATAAACCGTCTGATATTTCGCGTTTTTAGCATAGTTACGTTTCGAATTGGAAATATAGCTCTTATAACAAGTTGTAGTATTATGTGTTAGCTTTAACTGTCCACCGAAATCAGCTAATTTGGATTTAAGATGGAAAAGTTATGGTCGTTCTACCAACATGTGTCAAATCTGGAAATTCACTGCATGCGAGTTTCATGCATTTTGTTATTCGTATTTTTGGGAATAAATGGCTACGAATATGAATTTTTAGGCTCTAATAAGTATTGTAGTATTCGAGGTTATCTTGCATTTGAAATTGGCCTCACTCAATTTGGAGCTCATATGAAAGAATTATGATAATTTTTACCAGCAACTATACAATCTGGAAGCAGGGGATATACGAGTTTTTAGGCTGTACGTTTTTCACATAATGTACATGAAGATGAATTGTTTAGCTTAAAGCTCATAAGAGATGTTTTGTTTTATGTTGGGTTATATTGCATTAGAAACTGGCCTTACATGTTTTGGAGTTTCCATGTGTAAGATATGCAATTTTCCCTAGAACCGCTCACGGATTCTGGTCAAAACAGAATATGAGTATTTTTAAATCTGGGCATATCATTTGCTTTTGCATGTGGCCTCTAGATGACCGAACGTAGCTTCTGGACTTCAAATATGAACTGTATACTTTGAGTTTTCGTGATTTCCCCACTAGCCTCAAGTCATTTGGACAACATCTGAATTTAATATGAATTTTATACAAAAATGGGTCAAGCTGAAATTTGGTAAATTGTCCTGTTTTTCTAGCAGATTGTTCTTGGCCATTTACCTAGGCTAAATGAACGAATTTGAAGATGAGTTGAACTGATGAAATGTTCATTTTTGAGTTATCTTTGAAAATAAATTGGACCCATGTGATTTTATTAAGTATCGGACAAGTTATGAGCCGATCTCTACGGTTGCGCAGGCTGAAATTTAGAGAATTGGTTTTGGGTCGAAGTTTGAGTTTTATTTTGATATGTTTAAGGCTAGTATGTGACATTATGTTGTATTTTGGAACTGTTATGACCAGGTTAATAGATTCCGGTGTTGACTCGAGAAGTCTCGGTAGATTAGCTTGGGTCGAGGTACGTTGAAATGAGTTTTATCATGACGTCTGGCAAAGACGTGTAATGATGCTAATGTATGGCCTTATATGTCATTATTTGATTTATATGACTTATTTGTCACTATATGATTCTTATGTGACTATATGACATGATGAATATCTTGGATTACATGATATGTGAAATTACATGATTTGTATATACTTTCACATGAGATTGCATGATATATTGAGTTGCATATGTCATTTGATGCATAAATGATTCATGGGCATATCATATTGATCTATCATTCCTTTGATATCCATGATTTGACTGAGTATTGACTTACTCTGAGTGTCGGGTACGACGAGCATGGCGATGACAGGCAGTATAGGTAGTAACTGTAGTCACGTGCAGGTGCGACTCGACCTAGACACGAGGCTGGATGCAGTAACGTACATAGGATGAGTTTTCCTAGCGCAATGTACGTATACTGTCACCCTCTGCTCGAGCTTTGATGATTTGATGATACCTTCCTTTGGACTCCGATTTTTGGTATCTTGATATTCGATTCCTTGTACCCATTCATACATCGCATTCATACATGGTATGCATTGCATGATACTTTGTCATTTGACATGATTTATTTATTTCTCGTACTGGGGTACTGACCCCCTTTGTGGGGGCTGTCATGTCTTTTGTTGTCCGGACATGACAGGCTTTACAGGAGGACATGAGACGATGCTTACAGCGACGCATCGAGAGATACCAGAGCTCCTTGAGAGCGAGCTCAGGTTTATGTTTATTTTGAGTCCCAGTAGTTGTTAGAATATTTTTAATTATGTTTTGAATTACCGGGGTATGCCCCGAGTATCTGTATTTTAAGTATTCTACTACTGGTTGATTTATACTTGATATGGATGTTATGCTCAACGTGTTAAATTGGAAACTGGAATTACGTATTTTCAGTATCACTATATATGTATCACCTAAAAGCGAAAATTTTTTTTTGGGCCATTTGATAAGACCTTTGAAATAAATCTTCCGCTGTTTACGCAAATTAATCATTATGTGTTAATTAAACACCACATTAGGAACGGGCCCTCACATTATGGTATCAGAGCATAGTCTGGGATATGCTCGAACTAGAGTTAGGACACTGAGTATAGACACAAAGGAATTGTTTGTGCATGTGTCTGACTATCTGATTTATATGCTCTTGCCTGCTATGTTTACATGTTCGATAATGAGATTTTATGCATGTACTGGATTAGAGAGCAGGAATAACGAGATGTCATATCTCTGAATATTTTAATATGATGAGTCGCATATCATCTAGAGATTTTGAATGCTGAGTTGCAGACAATCTAGAGAAATTGAGAATTTTATTTGTTAGCACTGATAGTTGCTGACCGGATGATGATGTAGAATAAGTGATGAGAACATCTCTGACTTGAGATTATATATGATGTTTTGATTTATGATGAACAGTTAGTGTTTGGACAGGTAGCAACGATACAGACTTTAAGAGCTATCTATTGTACCTGTAGGCACTGTAAACTGTTAATTGAATTATAACATAGTGATAACTTTTGAGACTTCTATTTATCACTTTGGGACTTAATCCTTGTGAATAGTGGGATGACACTAGAACTAGTTAAAAACGCTTTGTGTCGATTGACATCAGGAATTTAAGTCTGAAAGACCAAGGATATACGTATGAGTTTACGTCAAAATGTACGCCAAGATGATAATTTAGAACTTGAGAATATTGAAACTAGCGATTTTTTTCAATTGAATGATCGAGTATAGTTGTTGTGAGAAACAACGAGAATTGTTTGACTGAGGACTTGGATTGGGGGACTGTCGTAATTCAGTTCTAGTTTATATGTCCAACTTATGAATAAATACTACATGATTAACTCTTCTAGATGAGAGTATCTAGAGTAATGGTAGTGATGGAAGAAGAGTTTTCCCTCTTGTTGACACAGGAAAGAATATTTACGAGAAAATATGTTTACGAGAATGCTATGTTGATGACATAGAAAACGTTAATTGATTATCGTGGACTTGAGAAATGGAAATATCTGCTTAATCTCAATAGCTATTCACTAGTGGAGAGATTAGATTTTGACTAAGGAATAAGACACCAATGTGGTGCGAAGTAATTAGAACTGGATTAAAGATTAATGAAGTGACTATCATTGGGATAATCCAAGTAGTCCTGGAAAAGTTTCAGAAGTATCACTCAAATTTATCCAGCTCTAGTAGTTCTTAAGGGACTATGAGATTGTAGAATACCAAATCTTTTGAGGTCACTGTGGATGTAAATATCTACTGATCTATTTGAAAGAATAATAAGAACTGATATTGATTGTAGCCAGTCAGAGCATGTCTGTTACTACTCGGGAATAGATGCAGCCATAACAACAAATACCCTGAGCTAGGGGGTAGATATCATGGTGGTTATCCTTTACGACCACTCAGTTCCAGCAGCAGTAAATTACCTGCAGACTAGAGGTAATACCTGATAGTTATTTTTGGTTTCCCAACAGACCAGAGAGTATACCTTGATAGAGGATACGGTTAGAGATGCTTAAATACTAGTGATCACAGATACATGTCACGTATTTGATCACACTTCACAAGTGTTATTGAGACAAAAAAAAAAAATGTGCATCAGTTATTATGATTTGGAAAATACATCAGCAGTGCTAATTATACTATCCACACTTGTAATAGTGAACTGTAGCTTACAATTTTAATGATAGTGATGTGGATTCGAATTAATTGGTGTTGTCGAAATATGGTTTTGATTGTATCAAGGACATGTATACTCTGATAAATTTTCAGATATTGTAAGTTGATTTTAGAGTATAATGGATTTTTGATTATGTTGTGGCTACAAATGAAATGTATATCGACACGAATAGCAAGTTAAGATATTGATAGTATCAGCTATGAAAATATTATGGTTGCAATACTTGGAAAACGATGGATATTTGATAATAAGCAGTTGATGCTTATAAAAAAGAGTCGAGGTTGACTGATATTATAGAGGTAAGAAAACCTACCAAGATTTTCCTGAGGAAATGAAAAAAATTTTCACTAAAGAAGGAAATTGATTTTAACTATTCGTTGATGACAAAGAATAGATTTGATATCGAAAGCACTGTACGGAATGTCATCAGCAGAGTTGACAGATATATGAATAGTTGCTGAATATCCTCGATACTGGTACATATGTCTGAGTATGTCACCTTGAGGGAACATCAGTATTGTTCGTGAAGAAGAAAAAATGATATCATGAAGATGTGTATCGATTAAAGGTAGTTGAATTGGGCTATTGTCAAGAATAAATACCCACTGCCTAAGATCGAAAAGTAACTGATCAAGTTGTAAGGAACTTTACTGTATAAGAAGAACGATTTTTTACTCTGGTTACCATCAGTTTGAGTCAGAAGAGAAAATGTTCTCTAGGCAATTGGTCAAACCAGATATAGACATTTTCTCAAGGCAATTGGTCAAACCAGATATAGACATTTTGAATTTTTGGAAATGTCGTGTGGTCTGACAACTATACCGGTAGAGTTATGAATTTGATGAAGAAAATATTCCGTAACTTTTGGGCGGAAGTGTAATCATATTCATCAGTGGTATACTAGTGTATACGAGATCCGGAAGGAACCACACAGAACACATGTGATTGATTTTTCAGACGCTTCGTGAAGCTCAAAGGGTGTACCAAGTTATTGAAATGTAAATCTTGGTTGAATCAAGTGTTGTTTTGGGATAGGTGATATAATCTCACCAAATACCTGTTGATTCCAGTAAAGTAAAGATAGTACTAATTTGACCAAGACCAATCATTGTACTCAAGATGAAAAGTTTTATGAATTTTGACAGATACTACAGGCTTTTACGGAAGGATATTCTAGGATAGCCTGTCTTATGAACTAATTGACCAAGAAGAAATTTGATATTCGTTTGGTCAGATGAATGAGAAGGCAGTTTTCATAACTGAAAATGAAATGGACTACAACCCCAATGTTGTTTTGGTTTAACTGGTTCAGGGAGATATGTAGTTGTGCAAATACGTATGTCAAAGATTCGAAGATATGTTCTAATGTATCATGAAAAGATGATTGCATATTCTTGAGATATAAGCGATGACTGGATTTATTAAAGAATTTGACTTTGATAGTCAATATAAATCAAAGAAAATGAAACTAGTAGCAGATGCACTGAACCTAAATGTCCAAGGTGCAATGGTAGCATCGATGTTTGCTTTGCAGTTTGATAACCCTCTGATTTTGACGATCGGAAGGCCTCGAAGGACAGACTCATACAGATATTGATTGAAGAAATTGGTTCTGTCTTATCAACCAAGTAAATTTAGTATGCCATTTAGTGGTGGTTGCGAATGAAAAAATCAGTATATAGCATCGAATTTTACTGATTTGAAAGACGTATTACAACAGAAAGCACACTATAGAGAACATTGTGTTATTCTGGGAATGATGAGATGTATCATTCTCGAGATCCTATTTATGATGAGATGGTATAAAGAAAGAAATTTTTGAATTTTGTGGCAACTTGTTTGACATGCCAGCAGGTCAAGATAAAATACGAGACCTAATGGGATATTACAGGATTTGTAAGTACCACAATGAATTTGGGAAATTTCTAGTTTTGAGTTTTATAGCTAAAATATTTACAAACAGAGATTGTGAAACAAGTTGAATCGAAATTGATTGACTATTCAATACAAGATATTGATTTCATGTGATAGTCTATATGTCTATGAGAAGACGACATGTTTAAGATATGGATAATGTGGTTTAGTTATAGTGAGTTTCTGTAATAAATGTATCTGATTGAGATCCGATGATAATATCAGAATTCGAAACTATTTTCAGAATGTAATGGATACTAAGTTAGAAATGAGTATTGCTTAGCATACCCATACTGATGAATAAACTGAGATAATATCCAGACTTTGGAATCTATGTCCCGATTAATAGTGGTGAATTTAGTGAGAACTGACAGAATCACTATTCACTAGTAGAATTTTCCTATAATTTAAGTTTCATATATCTTTGGGATGACATCGGTTCAGGTTTCGTAGAGCCGGAATTACCGATCACTGAGATGATGATAGAAATTGATAAGGAATTTTTGGCATAACTTGAGATTGTTGAGGAAATGACAGGAACGATAAATTTTCTGCCGAAACGATTGAAATTTGGCTTAAAGTGAGCAGATTTGCTACGCCAAAGAGAAATATATTGTTAGACTTCGAGTTGAGAATCAGGTAAATATGAAGATATTACATTTGCGATGATCAGTATGATTCGTTAAGTAAGGTTTGATGTTGCCTCGATATTTTGAACTTTGTGGAATCATAGAGAACTCTGATTAAGTGGTAGATCGTTGAAACGAACACATCAGTTGTCATTGATACATGATGATCCTTAAGTATCTATGAATGAGATTGAGACACTCATATGTTGTGATTTATTGAGTTATTTTTCAGTTTTGCGATTTCGAGGACGAAATCTTTTTAAGAGGGGAAGAAGTGTAAGGCCCCGATACTAATTAATCCGGATTAACGATGATTAAACAAACCCGGATAATTAAAAGTGCAAACTTTAAATTAAGGTGTTCCGACTACGATGAGTCAACCAACTAGTGGAGCATGTTTTAGTGCATGAGCATGTGCATGATCACATGGCACTTGGAGAACACATGCCACTAATTAACTTTACTCATGTTTAATACATGATTTTGGACCAATAATCTTGCAAGAGAGTGATGTATTGACACATGGATTCCACAATACATCAATTAAATAAATAAAATCATGCATGGCATTGAATCTCACGCATATACCATGCCAAAAATCAGATTTTTACTTCATTTTCCAACACCATCTTCTCTCTTCCTTCACCATCACTCCTCCTCCTTCTCTCTTCTACCATTTTCGAAAATGGCAGCTAATTTTCCTACCAAAATCCTCTTAAATTTTCAAGTGCATGTCACATGCAAAGATATATTTGAATGCTACTAAGCTTGAGGAACAAGATGCACCAAGAAATTTCAAGTTTGGAGAAAGGACATGCAAGATTTTCGAGTAGCAGCAGTTTTGGTGTAGGATTTTCGATCTTGGCTTGGTTTTGTGGATGATCAAGCTTCAAATCTTGAAGATAAATGAAGGTATATCATCATCCTTGAGTTTTATCAACATGCATGTAGGATTGAGGGTCGAACCATGGTGTTCATTCATGAAGAAGTTGCTGTCAATTGTAGTCTGCTAAAACCAGTGCATAAACCGTCTGATATTTCGCGTTTTTAGCATAGTTACGTTTCGAATTGGAAAATATAGCTCTTATAACAAGTTGTAGTATTATGTGTTAGCTTTAACTGTCCACCGAAATCAGCTAATTTGGATTTAAGATGGAAAAGTTATGGTCGTTCTACCAACATGTGTCAAATCTGGAAATTCACTGCATGCGAGTTTCATGCATTTTGTTATTCGTATTTTTGGGAATAAATGGCTACGAATATGAATTTTTAGGCTCTAATAAGTATTGTAGTATGCGAGGTTATCTTGCATTTGAAATTGGCCTCACTCAATTTGGAGCTCATATGAAAGAATTATGATAATTTTACCAGCAACTATACAATCTGGAAGCAGGGGATATACGAGTTTTTAGGCTGTACGTTTTTCACATAATGTACATGAAGATGAATTGTTTAGCTTAAAGCTCATAAGAGATGTTTTGTTTTATGTTGGGTTATATTGCATTAGAAACTGGCCTTACATGTTTTGGAGTTTCCATGTGTAAGATATGCAATTTTCCCTAGAACCGCTCACTCTGTCAAAACAGAATATGAGTATTTTTAAATCTGGCATACTTTGCTTTGCATGTGCCTCTAGATGACCGAACTAGCTTCTGGACTTCAAATATGAACTGTAATACTTTGAGTTTTCGTGATTTCCCCACTAGCCTCAAGTCATTTGGACATCATCTGAATTTAATATGAATTTTATACAAAAATGGGTCAAGCTGAAATTTGGTAAATTGTCCTGTTTTTCTAGCAGATTGTTCTTGGCCATTTTACCTAGGCTAAATGAACGAATTTGAAGATGAGTTGAACTGATGAAATGTTCATTTTTGAGTTATCTTTGAAAATAAATTGGACCCATGTGATTTTATTAAGTATCGGACAAGTTATGAGCCGATATCTACGGTTGCGCAGGCTGAAATTTAGAGAATTGGTTTTGGGTCTAAGTTTGAGTTTTATTTTGATATGTTTAAGGCTAGTATGTGACATTATGTTGTATTTGGAACTGTTATGACCAGGTTAATAGATTCCGATGTTGACTCGAGAAGTCTCGGTAGATTAGCTTGGGTCGAGGTACGTTGAAATGAGTTTTATCATGACGTCTGGCAAAGACGTGTAATGATGCTAATGTATGGCCTTATATGTCATTATTTGATTTATATGACTTATTTGTCACTATATGATTCTTATGTGACTATATGACATGATGAATATCTTGGATTACATGATATGTGAAATTACATGATTTGTATATACTTTCACATGAGATTGCATGATATATTGAGTTGCATATGTTATTTGATGCATAAATGATTCATGGGCATATCATATTGATCTATCATTCCTTTGATATCCATGATTTGACTGAGTTGACTTACTCTGAGTGTCGGGTACGACGAGCATGGCGATGACAGGCAGTATAGGTAGTAACTGTAGTCACGTGCAGGTGCGACTCGACCTAGACACGAGGGCTGGATGCAGTAACGTACATAGGATGAGTTTTCCTAGCGCAATGTACGTATACTGTCACCCTCTGCTCGAGCTTTGATGATTTGATGATACCTTCCTTTGGACTCCGATTTTTGGTATCTTGATATTCGATTCCTTGTACCCATTCATACATCGCATTCATACATGGTATGCATTGCATGATACTTTGTCATTTGACATGATTTATTTATTTCTCGTACTGGGGTACTGACCCCCTTTGTGGGGGCTGTCATGTCTTTTGTTGTCCGGACATGACAGGCTTTACAGGAGGACATGGAGACGATGCTTACAGCGACGCATCGAGAGATACCAGAGCTCCTTGAGAGCGAGCTCAGGTTTATGTTTTATTTTGAGTCCCAGTAGTTGTTAGAATATTTTTAATTATGTTTTGAATTACCGGGGTATGCCCCGAGTATCTGTATTTTAAGTATTCTACTACTGGTTGATTTATACTTGATATGGATGTTATGCTCAACGTGTTAAATTGGAAACTGGAATTACGTATTTTCAGTATCACTATATATGTATCACCTAAAAGCGAAAATTTTTTTTTGGGCCATTTGATAAGACCTTTGAAATAAATCTTCCGCTGTTTACGCAAATTAATCATTATGTGTTAATTAAACACCACATTAGGAACGGGCCCTCACAGCTATTATGTGACGATGATTCATACTCAGGTGTATAGCGAGGTTTCATGCCACCTATTATATGACGAGGTATCATGCCGTCGATTCTATAGCGATGGACTGTACCGCTATATATTCAGCACAGGATTTTGGCCGCCTTCGAGCGATGGGTGCTGATTACGTATTATTATGGAGCGTCGGAGATAGGTATGCCACTATCTTGTTGGCGATGAGGTATGAGATATTGCTATTTTATTAGCATTATTATTGCTGGTATGCGTTGATATGCATGTTTTATTATGACTATTTACTAGCATGATGATGGATGACATATGTTGATATACATGGACCGCCACGAGTTGACTAGGTTATTTAGATGTCATTGTTGACTTGTATCGTCACTAGTTGACGATACCTTAGATGTCATGAGTGGGCATGTGTCGTCACGGGATGGCGATGACGATAGTGCAGGAGATGTCTTATTAGACACGCATCATCGTTACGATGATCGGTGCGTTGAGTATACGTTTTTAGTTGTATGCCTTGGGTGCCAGTGTCGGGCACAAGGTGGCGTGTGCGTCACCGATTGACGTGACCCTTATACCGAGCGGGTTGCTCGAGGAATGGATGGACGCGTTGTACATGTGATTGTACCGCAGATATTGTTTGAGGCAATCATATTACGAGTGGTGATACCCTCGAGGTATGCTCGTTGGATTGGCTTTTTGGCCATGTTTTTGACGACAGGAGTAATCGTGGAGGAATTTCTCGCTTCCATTGATATGACATGTGGTAGACATGGTCACACCACCCATGAGGGTGTAAGATGGGTCCTAAGGGAATAGGATCAGGTTATGTTAGGTACATGGGGACATTGAAGTGTCCAAGGTATGTCAGCATTGGAGGAATGTTGGGTAAAGACCCACTACTCTATTGATTGTTCTTCCCATGGTATGGTATGCCGTGTGGAAACGTCCATCTGATTGGTAGGTTTGAGGTGAACCTAGTGAGACAGCGATTAGTTTGTCTGCCGCGTGTGTGCAGCACCATGATGGGCTTGCTAGAGCCGTTATACTGCTCGTTGGAACCAAGTTTGGCAAATCGTAAGGTGATACGAAGTGGATTGTGGTGGACTCTGGTAGTCACCACGTCATTTGAAGTTGAGGTTGAGTATGCCTCACTGAAACGTATATATGTTTATGTTTAAATCTTGGTGAGACTTGTCTGGGACAGCTCATGATGTGAAGTACCAACGAGAGAGTCGTCAAGTCGTCGTTGATTCGATCTGAGAATCCAAGTATTTGAGTTGCAATGATGCGACTGCTCCTTCGATAGAGGATGTTTGAAAGTGGAAACCAGGTTTGGTATGTGTACACCGTGGAATACTGGTGTTTCCCTCGTAACGATGTATGTTGGACATCGTGAGTCATGATAAGAGATGTCAAGGAATGAAATCTACGATGGAATCAGGAACGATTCGAATCCTTACAGTTTCAGTTGACTAACTGCTTTTGGATTATTAGCGTTGAGCTGTGCTGACGCTCTTTGACGTTATGATGGATTTGGAAGTCTATTCCACTCCAGAGTTTGACACGAGGTCAACGTTCTCACGGTTGAGGTGTCATTCAGGATGACTGTCCGATCTACAGTCGTAAGTATCGGTTGTTTTGCAGTCATGAGGGACTGACTTTTAGGATGACCCGCATCGAGGTACGTTTTGCCTCTTAGGTGATATGTTGGTTTTGGTAAGTCGCTCTGTTTCAGAGTTTGATGATAGGTAAGCATCCTCGCGTTTATTAATACGATTCTGATATGGTCAGGAATCGAGGTTATGGCTTCATGTTGTTGTGTAGCCTGGGTGTTACGTGATACACCAGTGCTAATTTCGAGGACGAAATTCTTTTAGTGGGGGATATTGTGATGATCAGGGATTATAGGTGTTAATCCCGTAGTGTTAATAATCCCTAAAGTGGTTTTACGTAGCGATTTGGAGTTTAATCGCGATGTTGGGCCTTCTGGGCTCGTTTATTTGGGTAGTTGGGATCGTTGGATCCAGAGGTTGAGATTGTATTCACATTACGGTGTAAAACCTAAGAGTTGGTTTTTTTGATGTGTCTCGGAATCTCGGGTGCTGTGTGAGCACCGGTAGGGGGTTTTGGAGTTAGAGAGAGAGTTTTTGAAAACAGATGATTTTTAAGGAATCATGATGTATTTGTGGGGCTATTAATTTTTCGGGGTATTTTTGCTATAAATACCAATTGAACCCAAAATTTTAAAGGAAATTTCATTTCAACCCCTTCATTTCCTCTCTCCTCTCCCGCGACCCTCTCCCGCTGCCAGCCCCTGCCCGCGCGCAAAAGCGCTTCGGCCGCCGCCGTCCCGCCGCCGATCGGCGCGTCCGACCTACCCACGGCCTCGTCTCGTCCAGGCGCTCATTTCCCCTCCGGCAATTGAAAGTTTCATCGCGATTTGAGGTCGAATTTTGAGAAAGAGCGTCGATCCCCAAAAGTTAGGGTTCATCGGATTTCGTCCGATTTTGCTTCCGATTTCGTTGGGTAACGTTCCTTACCCCTTTTCCATGCTTATGATGTATTTTCCCTACCTATTGTGAATTATTGTGTTCGAATTTTGAGGATTGAGTTCGAATTTGTGGAGGTTGGTTCGAATTTCATGATGTGTGGGGGATTTATGTTCGATTTTGGGGATTGTTGGCATGAGGATGATAATTCTTGTTAGGATTCCATTTATTCATGTTTAAATGAATTATGAAGCTTAATTGGGATCGAATTAAGATGTTATGGGTCGATTTTGCCCTAATTGGTGAGGGTTGATTTCGAATTTGGGGATTTTGACTATGGGTTGATGATTCATGTTAAGGATCGTTCATTACATGTTTTAACTGATTTATGACGCTTGGTTGGGTTCGAATTGTGATGCTAGGGTTCGAATTATTGAAGGTGTTCTTGGGCAATTTTTCGATATGTCGCATTCGTTTTCCCTCCCTGCATGTACCCTGCCCCGGGTCTTTTAAATGATTTATTGTCGAGTGTTGACAATATTTTGAAGGTTATGAATGTGCTTGAGCATGGGTTACATGTTCGTAAATAATTGTGAATTATTTATCGTTTTAGCACATCGTTTCTCGGGGCATGGAACTCGAGCAAGGTTTGGCTCGGACTTCGAGGATTTAAGGTACGTTTAACGTACGAGCATAGTTTAAATGATGTTTTACAAGTATGATGCATGATTTAAGATATATGAAATGTTTTACTATGATGGTATCGGGACTCGGTTACGATATGTTGATTCACATAGTGGAATGTTCAGTGCCGCTATGAAGCGAGCCAATGATGAGGTGTGGTTGCTACGGAGCAAACACCCATAGTATGACGTTACCTTGAAGTAAGAAATGAAAATGTGGTATTTGATTAGATATCTAGGATATCTGTATTTTATTCCCTATTGGTAATAATAGGAACAGAGACGTAGTTAATCAGAGAAGTGATTAACCAGTATCGGAAGTTAAGGAAATACCAACATGATATCTAGAATTATGATAATTGCTAGATTAAGTAAGATGTTATGAAAAGATGTTATGAAACGATGTTATGAAATGATGTCATGAAATGTTGCTAATCATTACTAGATTAAGTACGATGTTATGAAACGATGTTATGAAAAGATGTTATGAAACGATGTTATGAAAAGATGTTATGAAACGATGTTATGAAATGATGTTATGAAATGTTGCTAATCATTGCTAGATAAAGTAAGATGTTATGAAATGTTGCTAATCATTGCTAGGTAAAGTAAGATGTTATGGAATGTTGCTAATCATTGCTAGTTAAAGTAAGATGTTATGAAATGTTGTTAATTTGAAACTGGCTAGGGTTAACCAATGTGATGATTAACTGCATATTCAGGATTTGATGATTTATCTGTTTTGAGAACAGGGTTATTACAGGGGTACGCTATGATGAGGATGATACTATCCAGGAAGTATCACATATGTTCCACAATATTTACATTTTCGTAAATTATGTATTATGTCATTATGATTATGAAATTGTGGAATTGGTATGCTCACCCCGTTGGGGGGCTGTCTCTGTTGGGGCAGGTGAACAGGTACATCGATGGCTTTGGAGATGAGCTCAAGCTGTTGATTGGATGTACTCCCAGGATCGTGGTACCAGGGCTTGATGAAGCACGGTATCGTATAGAGTACCTATATACCCATGATGATTATATACATGTTCATGATGCTCGCATGTGAGCACGATTATACTTGTATATGGGTTGTATGTAAAGGCATGAGCCTTTCTCTCTCTTTCATTCCATGTTGCATGCAATTAGATGTAGAATTGCTTAATGATAAGAGAGTCATTAGTGTATTATGTGGGTGTTGAAACCCACTTTTGATGTCATGGTGTGGTGTCTTCCCTGGCTGGGAATTTACTTGTATTACTGCTTTCTGATGAGTATTATGTTTTCCCTGGCCGGGAATTATGTTATGTGCTGTGCTTTTATTTCGGGATAGCTCTATTTATGGGGAGACTCTGCCCAAATTTTCATAAAAGTCCACAAGTAAAAAGTGGTGTAATGGGCGAGCTCTATGAGTCTATTATTGTTAGGAAGACGAGCTTATAACGCTGTATGTTAAAGAAAATTTTGTAATTGCCATTCAATGGTAAAGTATCATCTGAGTTTCCCGAACAATCTTATTAAAAACATGTACCACACATAGTGGTTAATACACTAATCAAGGGTTAAGGGCTTGGGGTCCTTACATAAAGACAATTGGATACACTACGAATTATGTAGAGGGATGTTGAGTGATCAAGATAGGATTTGTCTCTCCTATATAACAGGAGAAGTGTTTGGGCCCTTGATCAAGTGAGACTAAAATGCATGGCCATGCTCGAATTAGTCGATATGTGATATCGAGCTTATTCGTTTACTCTAGTCTACTTGGGGATTAAGAAATATAAGATTGAACTATACGAGTATGACTTATTCCATGACTCGTGTTTAATCTAAACACATAGGACAAAAGGATTAAGTTACATGGTGAATATTATCGCATGCCATATGTTATGTCGAGTCAATGACATTCTTGTAACTTGGGTAGTCTTGATGTGTTGCTAGATACCGCTCATTGCTTGTGACATAAATTAGATTTTATGTCACTGCCAACGTTGCAACATCCTAACGGGTCGCACAAAAGATTAAATCAATAAAGGGAGTTAAATTCATTGGATGAATTAAAGTTGTTTACGAAGAGTCCTACGCATATATTAATGGGCCAATTATATATATAGAGAGATATATATATATATATATTAATATGCTATATATATATATAGACGGATACAAGATTAAAATGGGCCAAAGGTTTTGCGAAAACCTATTCTGATATTCACCGTTTCTTTTATGTCTATATATATGTTCATTAGGTTAAAGCAGAGGTAGACGTTAATTCAAAATTAACTTAAAAGCTAAACCTAGCAGACCATTCGAAAGAGACACATCCGTCACCTCGCTTCGACTTTTCGTGCTCTTTGTCCCAGTTGATTTATCAAGTCTAGCAACCTCATAAATTCAACATCCATTTCTATTTGATCGTGTGGATATCGTAGAGGCAAAACTGAAAAGTTTTGCTCGTGACTCGTGGACGTCTTGCTTCGAGGATTCTGCATCAAACACGATACAAAGGTATAACTCTCGACATCGGATACGATAACTTCGTATAGTTCCTCGGTGGAAATCCGAATTTTTATTCCGCTGCGTTGTATGCTTTTTGGATTCCTTACAGTCGGTAGGGTGGTGGATTAGACTGCATCTGTGGTTCCGCTTGATTCCCATATCTCAGGTTTGGATGATGTGATGCCCGGGAATTAATGGCGTTAATCCCGGTGTGGTAATGATCCTTCATGGATTTTAATTGTGGCAATTATGAATTAATTGCGGTGTTGAAACTCCCAAGGATTTTAAATCCTGTATTTAGAGTTGTTGGATCCAAGGGTTGAGATTGTATTCTCCTCATGGTGATAACCTTGAAATTTGTCTTTTGGTGGGATCTGGGGTCTGGGGTACCTTGAGTTGTGGCTGATAATGGAAATTGTGATTGAGAGGTAATTATTGAGCACAAATGATTTTTAATGAGTCATGATGTATTTGTGGAGGACTCGGGATTTTGGAGCGTTGGTGCTATATATACCAAGTGGACTCGGTGTTCAGTCATTTGTTTCCTCTTTCCTCTCTCTCCCCTCTCTCCCCTGTGATTCCCCTCTCCCCCCTTTCACCCTTTTCTCCTCCCATGGAAAAATTGAGCAAGGCTCGATCTCGGAGTAGATTTCTCGAAGATAATATTGTATTATTCTTCCCCTCGCATTTATCTTTGATTTGATAGTAGCATTGTAGTGTTTGGTTAAGGATGGAGATAGATTTAAGTTTTTGGTTTTTGAAGATTTTTGGGTTGTTGTGTTTTGGGGAGGATTGATAGTTCCTTGTTAAGGATTTATGGTGTATGGGGTGTGGTGATTATTGTTTTGGAAAATTTTGCAAGAAAAATGCCATTTTTTGGCTGGTACAGGTCGAGGCGATCGATCCCTAGGGCGGGGCGAACGATCGCCGTGACATTTGTAAATTTTTGAGGAAGATGAGCAGTGAGGCGATCGATCGCCTCAAATGAAGCGATCGATCTCCAGAAGGAAGTAGCCAAATACACTGAGAGGCGACCGATCGCCTGGAATGGAGCGATCGATCGCCAAGCCTTTTTTTTTTTAGGCGATCGATCGCCTGGGATGAAACGCCAGTGCCTGTTTTTGGGGAATTATTTCGTGTTGGGTTTTCGATGCATGCTTCGCCCGGGGTATTTTTAAAATGGTTAATCGTCATTAAATGATGATATATTTGGGGATTGTAAACGTGCTTGGGCACGTGGGTGCACACTTGTAATTAATAGTGGATTATTAATTGTGTTTATCACGTAATTCATCGGGTCACGAGACCAAGTCAAGGTTCGGACTACGGAATCATAAGGTACGTATAACGTACGAGCATAGCCTTTTATATTATTGCAATTGTTGAATGCATGGTATATTATGTTTGCAATAAATGGATAGATATTGGGAAGTATATGGTGCCGCTTTTGAGCGAGCAACGATTGGAATGATGTCGCTGTTGAGCGGACATCGGTTATGACGTCGCCGCGGTTGAGCGTGCGTGAGATTACAATGCCGCTATTGTAGAGCGAGCGATGAAATAGAACTATGGAACTATTAGTGAGATATATGGAATATATGTAATCATTGTTTAATGATTTGATTTTATTGATTATGGTATCAGTATATGGGAACGGATTCGTTAATCAATGTAATGATTAATTGGCTTTTGGGAATTTGATGGTTTCGGTTACTTTGAGAACATGAACAGCACAGGGGATCCCGGATGAGGATGATGCCATCCAAGGAGTGTCTTTTAATATTCATAGTCTTTACGTTATGTAAATTATGAATTGTAATATTGTGCTTATTGGATTGGTGGTATTGGTATGATCACCCAGTGTGGGGGCTGTCTCTGTTGTGGCAGGTGAATAGGGTACATTGATGGCTTTGGAGTTGAGCTCGAACTATGGATTGGAGGTGCTTCCAGGATCGAAGTACTAGTGACGGCGTTGAGCATAATGTTTTATACATTTGATACACATATAATTATTTGATGCTCGTATGTGAGCACTATTATGTGTATATGGTTTGTATAAAAAGGCAAGGGCCTTTCTCTTTTCATTTATGTGATGCATGCAATTATTTAGGAATTGCAAATGAATTGAGAACGTGTTAGTGTATTACAAGGGTGCATGATATGTTAAATGGACTTGGTTGGGAAAAGGTTAATATTAATGAAAGGATGCAAGAAATTTTATAGATGGTATTTTATGCCATGGTTGCATGTAGTCTTTTCCCCTGATAACATAATTGTATGCACTAATTGCATGGGTTAATACGCTAATAATGGGTTAAGGGCACGGGATCCTTACATTAGTGGTATCAGTGCAGTGGTTTGCTCTTTGGGGCTGTTGAGGGCCTAGGAACATGTAGATGGAAACGGGTAGCACATATATATATATATGCATGATGGTAGTTAGTGTTGAGTGACACAACTATTTTTCTTATGTGTGTTATGATATGTTGATTATGAGTTGTGATACAGGGACATTTATAGAACCGTAATATAATCTGTTGATTATGAGTTGTGATACAGGGACAACCAAGAGGAGCATCTTTAAATGCATTGGAATACAGGAAGTATTTTGTACTTATGGTTTATGCATTTACGTATTATAATAATATTGTGGTGAATATGGATTATTATATGCTCATGGTTTGGTGTTGTTCCTGTAGGGAGGCTTTGGCATGGAGGGCTAAGGCCAGGGTTGATGGGCACCAAACGGTAACACGTATTGTATATACATCATGGATTATGCATTGTGGTTGCATATATATTTGAGTGGTGATTTAAATTCTTTGCCGCTAAATGTTGAAGCGATGGTAAATTCCGCATGTCACATTTGAAGCGAGGTGCATTAAAATACACTCATAGCGATGTATATTGGAATATGGATTATGCATTGTGGTTGCATATATATTTGAGTGATGGTTTTAATGTTTTCCTGCTAAATGTTGAAGTGATGGTAAATTCCGCATGTCACATTTGAAGCGAGGTGCATTAAAATACACTCATAGCGATGTATTTTGGGATATAGATTATGCATTGTGATTGCAGTGTGAGGGCCCGATCCTAATGTGGTGTTTAATTAACATATAATGATTAATTTGCGTAAACAGCGGAAGATTTATTTCAAATGTCTTGTCAAACGGCCCTAAAAAATTTTTCGCTTTAGGTGATACATATATACTGATACTGAAAATATATAATTCCAGTTTCAAATTTAACATGTTGATCATCACATAATTACCAAGTATAACATCAACCGTTAGTAGCATAATTAAATACAGATACTCGGGGCATACCCCGGTAATTTAAAACAGAAGTCAAAATACTCTAACAACTACTGGGACTCAAAACATAAAGCATAACCTGAGCTCGCTCTCAAGGAGCTCCGGTATTCATCGATGCTTAACCTCGAGCATCCGCAGTACGTCTACCTGTACCACCTGCCATGCTCATACAACAAAGACATGACAGCCCCCCGCGAAGGGGGTCAGAACCCAGTACGAGAAATAATAGAATCACGTCAAGAATGACAAAGTATCATGCATGCATACCATGTATGAATGCGATGTATGAATGGGGTACAAAGATCGAATCTCAAGATACCAAATCGGAGTCCAAGGAAGGTATCATCACATCATCAAAGCTCGAGCAGAGGGTGACAGTATACGTACATTGCGCTAGGAAAACTCATCCTATGTA
>CAJQUN010002254.1:0-29803 GCA_907163345.1 Haberlea rhodopensis
AGGTGAAACCAACATAACAAGATTTGAATCAATTGCAGCAGATTTTCAAGCAAGGATAGCAGCTCATTTACGAACTCAATTAATTGGTAATTATCGAAGCAAAGTCGGAAAATCGGATATCAAGTTTTACCCAATTTCTCACACAGTTCACGCACGCATTTTGTACGATTCCGGCGGGCTTGGCGGCGGTAGAGGCGGCGACCGGTGTAGAAAGTTTCGTCCAGGTGCAAGGAAGATATTCGGTGCTTTGGTTGCTTCCAATTCGTAGTAAAATCGAACAAATCGAACCAAAAGCGCTCAAACCCTAGTCTGCGCGAGTTTCATCGTTCCAGGGTAAAATTGAACACCTTTTTGAACACCAAAATTCGATTATCTGGTATAGAAAGATGCGCCTCTGAGTTGTGAACACGGTGGTAGGTCGTTCTCGTTCGTTAGGTTGTCGGACGGCGACGAACGGAGCGGATAAGTACACGGGTGGTCGTTTGTCGCGCGAGCAGTGTGTGTTTTCGCACCTTTTAGTAGTTGTCCGCGATCTGTGTGTGTTTTACACATTTTATTATGTGTTTTACATCCTACACCGATATATATTAATTCCCCCGACCAATTATGAACATCGGGGTGTCACCGGTGTACTGGTGCATGTGCATCACATGTACAGTCCACACCTAACTTCATGTCCTTCTTTGAATCACAAAAAAATAATCTTTCGATTAAATCATTTTAATAAAATTTCGGTGTTAATTAGCATTATAAATTCGATCCCGAAATTATTTATCCCAACTCCGCCCCGAAATCCGATACCCAAGAATTAAATCTCGACATATCACCACCATAATTAAATCAATTGCACAATTAATAATTATTTTGGACATTACAGTATTCTAATATCTCGACCGATTATTCAACATAACTTAAATTTTCAGAAATTTCAATCGGTTCATTTTGAAGGACATGATACGGATCTGATCTGTATCTCCGAAGCATACTGGCATGGAATACATTATGGATCTAGGACAATTCAGGAGGTAATGAAAGATGATAAGCTAATGGTCCAATTATCAAGTATCTCATAAGGACCAATGTATCGAGAACTCAATTTGCCTTTCATCTAAGGATACATTTCCAAGGAGAAACACAAAGGAATACTTTCTCACCAATTTGATAATCCATTTCTCGTCTATGCTGGTTAACATCTCTTTTGTCGATCTTGTGCAGCTTTCAATCGATCTTTCACAATTTTTATCTTTTCAACTGTCTCTTTGAATGAGATCTGGACTTTCTAATATTCACATTCCTTCTTCATCCCAGCATATCAAAACAAATATTATGTGGATTTCAAAATCCAACATATTGTATACAACTTGTTGTTTCATCCAACGCATAAATGCCGAGTAGATGTTGACTATGATATGAGGGTATGGTCGAATTTTCAATAAGATCCCATTTATAATTTTATTATTTAAAAATTGACCATTATATGATTTAGTAGGGATATTCTCGTTTTGTAGCCTAAATACTAGATCGTCTGGGTTAAGGGCCCAAAAGATGAAATCGGGTTGAATATTGGTCCTATTCTATATTTAAGCTCCAATTATTTTAGCCGAACCGAACTCAAATTAGGTTAATGCTTGAGTTTTAATTTAACATAATAATATCTAGACTTGATATAAATTTATTTGGTTTCAACTTAATTATCAATCTCTACTTAATCACATACTCCTATTTAGGCTAAATCTGCCAATTATCAAAGAGAATAATTTAAACTGAAATTTGACTAAAATAAATATTGTGACTCAGCTCGAGTTAGTTTTTTTACACAGGAAGCAAATAATATTTTAGCTGGCTTGACAATAGCATGAACCAACTCGATTCATCTACACTATAATTTTGATTCAAAGCTGATTTTACATAGACTTTTTAGTATTACATGATATAATGTATTTTTTTGGTTCTAAAAAACGCTTAGCTCCAAATAATCTTTAATTTTAGCATCTTGGTGGGATAAAATTCATTTTAACCCAATATGTCCACAATATACCAAAGCACATGATTAAACAGAAACAAATGAAAATATACTTTATGGTTTGTTCGGTGTTGTCCTTATGAGTAGTGTCTTTAGGACATTATTGAGCGATTTTTTTTACGAACATATTTGTTTGATGATGCCTCGGATGCCAATTGCCAATATCAAACAATCCATGTTTGATTGAGTAAATTATTACACGAATTCGATGGTCCCAAAATTATGTGGTCTATAGAGTAAAAGTTGTGGTAAAGAAAAAGGTTGCATTGAAATTTTAATATCCACAATTATCTTTTTAATCGATACTATAGGGCTCTCAATTTAGCTATCTAGTATGAATAAAATGAAATTTATAAAACAATATTTTTATTCTATAAAATATAGCATAATCGTGTAAATTTCAGTAACTATCCGCCACATATAACATTTATGTTTTTTTGAAACATATATGTATTTTTTTTGTTTTAAAGATTAATAGATAACGGTTTTTTATGATGTGGCACTTAAGAGTGGTGTATATGTGCAAATTTCTAGTAAAAAAAATAAAAAAATTATGAATACACATATCACAATACGACATCAAACAAATCATAGATTTTTGACTTTCAAATACACGCACGAGACATGTTAGATGAAATATTGATTAGTTGTGGGGGAAAAGATATATAATTTTCCATTATTGACATTTAGAGGAATTTTTTTCTACACATTTTAACATATAATAAAGAACTCATTAGAGAAATTTTTTTAATAGAGTTGATGTCAAATGTGCCATAAGGCGTTCGGCATCATTGCTTGTGTTTAAAATGCATACAAGTGAATAAAATAGAATGGATGGCTATTTGATGATATTTTAGATTTTATCCACGTCGGATTAAAAAGCATGTACCTTTTTGAATTTTTAAAGAACGTATCTGAATGACATCATCGTTGCTCATATTCACACAAATGCCCCACGCCGTGTATCCTACGAAATGATGAAAGCTTAACCATATAATCAACACTAAAATTTTAAATAGATAAATCCATGGAAAGAAAATGATAGCAATGTAACTAGGACTGGGGTGAACATTTGATCACTTTGATTATTGATTGAACCAAAGTATTTTGACCAAACCGAACCAATCGATTTTTTTTGGAAAATGAATTAACACCGAATTGAATAAAAATCGATTAATTCGGTTTTAAATTATTTTTTTTAAAAAATATAAAATAGAGAGAAATTGATTTTAAAAAAATTAACGAAAATGGTTAGTTTGGTTAAAATAGTTTTTAAAATCAATAATCAAAATCGGACCGATTTTTTAGATTTTAAATTAAATTTTCGAATTGGTTGAAACGAATTTTCAAATTCATTCTATTATATCGTTGAAATATCCATTTTGATTACTTATCATGGATTTTAGCACGACAACATGGAAAAGCGATAGATTAAAAAGTATGATTAAAAACGGCAATAGATTTAAACTTTTCTAATTTATTACTTGTTATGTATATATTTCTTAAAATGAATAATTTTGTTGCATGAAGGTTATGAGTAATGAAATAATATTGGTTTAGGACAATTAATCAACCCAACCTATATTAATCTCTAATATAATAGTAATGCTCAGTCATTAATACTTACAGCTTGATCTCTGTTATGTTATTTTCAAATTGCCATACTACATTAATTCTACAAAATAAATTTACTTGTATATTTAATACTAATTATTTGTATAAAAAATCATATATTAATAAAAAGTTCACAACATAATCCAGATAATAATACAATTCACCACACATTAATTACATTATACCACAAAATAATTTCAAATATTTTAATATAATTGCTCATATATTTTATATAAATATTAACTTAATTAAAAAATAATTATCCACAAGTAAACTGTTGGAAAAGTCAATACAAAATAACAAAAACATATAAAATTTAATGGGAAATTTAATATTGCGTGACAAGAATGGATTATTATTTAATTACCTTTTGAATAATTATTGTATTCTATAAAATTATGAAAAACAAAATTAATTATTCACTAAATTTCCAAATCTCGAGAAAGTAAAAGTAGTAATAAACGCATTGTTTCCTTTTTGTTAACATGTTGCAACCTATTTTCAAATATTTCCCAAATATTGGAGTGGCAATCTCGTAATACCCAAACAAAGCAGGGTACTTTCTTAACACTCAACAAAATTAAATATGTGTTTTTCCGTTGCCTCCACAACGTATTCAGATTTTCAGATTCCCTCTGCCTGCCTGTTCTTTCTGCCTTGTTGCTAAGTAGCTTAAAGCATCAGCAGTCTCCCCCAAACTCCACTCGCTCGCCTTTTCTCTCTCTCTCTCTCTTAGGGTTGATGCATTTGGGGTTGTCGTCTGAAAAACCCTTGAAATCAAGTTCCGTTTAGTATCCAACCGAGAAATAGCAGAAAAAAGAGAATTGTGTGGGTTTTTTCGTTGTTTATTTGCTTTCCTTTGTGAGCACTTTGTACTTTCCCGTGAAATGCGATTTTTTTTGCTTACATTGTTGATGTATAGATCGAACTTAATTTGTCCTGATATGGTGAACATGTTTCCATTTGTATTGATCTGTTTTCCTGGTGTATCTGCTTTGTTTGTGTATATTATCTGTACTTTTTTTTCCTTCTTTTTTTTATTTATTTTTTTCGCGAAATTTTTCTAACTTCCATTGCTGTGTCTTGACTTTACACGTTGGATGGAGTTTTGATGTTTAATGATTTTACTTTTTTAATTTAACTTAACATGCTGTATGAAACATTGGCATTGCTTTGAAATTTATCCGATTCCTTTAATTTTTGAGGGGTGGGTGGTGTGTTATTGTATGAGCTTGGCAGTTTTATTTTGTTGAATTTATCCGGTAAAGGCTTAATGAATTTAAGGATATTTCAGAGCCGACCATTTTTTTGGTTGTTGAAAAAGGAAAAAAATAGACAAGCTCTATTATCGATTTATTTGAGCTCCATTGCTGACTATACAAGACACCCAAGAAAGAAGGTTTATAGATTTTGTTGGCTTAGTTGTTTTCTCTCTGTGTATCTCCATGCTGTATCAGACACTTGAATTGTTCTGTATTTTTTTAATTATAATTTTTGTATGAGCGTTAGGTGGTGTATTTTAATCTTACTGCGGCCAGTGATGTGATTTTCAGGGGTTTGGGGGTAAGAAAGCAAGCCAATTGTTTTTATTGAAAAAATTGAGGATATCGTAATGCAACAGTATACTTAGTATGGCAGTATTCCATTTTATGGGATTTCACTGTTACTTTCTGGTAATTGAAGGTTCTCCGAAAGACAACCATTTTTGTTTTTACAACAGTTAACAAAGACCTGTAACATGTCAGTTTTTGGTGATATGAATGGTTTCCATAATGTATTTGGAAGAGAATCCACATTGTGTTGTGACTCACTATAAGGTAGCAGACTGGATTTCTACAATATTGATATATCTTTTTTAAAGGTATCTAGTAATATACTAGGTGAAGACAGAGGAACTTGAGTACGATGTCATCTCTAGGAGGATCCTCGCAGCAAAATCCGCAGCTGCAGCGGCGGATCACGCGTACACAGACAGTAGGGAATCTCGGAGAGTCTATCTTCGACAGCGAAGTGGTGCCTTCATCTCTAGTGGAAATTGCTCCCATTCTTCGTGTTGCCAATGAAGTCGAGCCGAGCAACCCTCGTGTTGCTTACCTATGTAAGCCTTGAAGTTGTATTTGTCTTCACCTTTTGATAATAACAATAATAATGATAAAATATTCATCACATACAGATGCAGATGTTTACACTTACATGCATGTGTTTCTATGTGTATGTGTGGAGAAGTTTAAAGTAGTTTTTTTTTTTTTTTTGAAAAGAGAAATTAAGCTTTTTCGTTATGGAATTAGTTTTCTCACACTTTATAGTCCAGTGGACAATAAATGATACTCTGTGGAGGCTGTATGAGAAGAAAGGAAACTAATCATATTATCATTTTTAACAATGAATATTTCTTTCTATTCAGTGTTCTTTTCTTACATAATAGTCGCTATAAATTTATATAAATGAATCAGAAAAGGAAACAAATAATTAGCCTAAACTACAACCTTAATCTATACATAAAATATCTTCTCAACCTTTTTAGATAATCATCGGGATTCACACGCTCCCCTTCAAGTTGGATCATAAATATTGATCATGTCCAACTTGCAAGTTAACTCTTCAAACATGGACCTTTGCAATCCCTTAGTGAATACACCTGTTTAGTTGTTCTTTTGTAGAGGTGTAGGTCATGCAAATTGTTCCGTTCTCAATTTCTCCTTTATAAAGCCTCTGTCAACTTCTATTTGTTTTGTTCTGTCATGCTGAACTGGATTATGGGCAATGCTCATAGCAATTTTGTTGTCGCAGTAGAGTTTGATGGGGAGTTCTACTGTGATGCATAGTTCCTTTAGGAGTTTCTGTAACCACAATCCTTCACACATCCCTTGTGCAACCGCTCTGAATTCTGCATCGGCACTACTTATGGCAATATCCTATTCAACTGACCTCTAACGTGCTTCTGTTTCGTGGTCTTCTAGCTCTAAAAGGTGGTGGTTTTCTTTTTGGTTACCATCTTTTCCTAGATCCTTGAAAAAGGCTGGTGTTGGGCTTTTTAGGAGAATAAAACTCAGTAAGTAAATGAATGCCGCTTTGCTATATCGATTCCTCTAGTACTAACATGGAAGGGACTTTCATTATATTACTAGGAGCGAAATTGAGGGGATGGTCCTGGGGCTTACCGGGGTGACCACGCCGAAATAATCTGGATATTTTTTATTCCTTTTGGCAGAGGTGGTAGAGGTAGACATTATCCACTCCAGCAGTAGCAGATGTAAAATCTGAAAGGTAGGGTTCCCGATTGGCTTCCATTAGAGTTAGAAGCCTCTATCGAAGTTCTACGATTACCACTTTGGTCATTTTATTCCTGTTAGAGTTGGATTTATTTACCTGAAAAAATTGATCTCCCCCACTTCGTAAATTCCCGTCTATAAATGTGGGTGGCTTCTGTCAAATATGTTACGTAACAGTCTTGGAAATCTGATGGTCTCGCATGATGCACTTGTTCTCGACCTAGGGGATAAACACTTGATTTTATACCAACCAGAAGTTTGAACCCTTCTAAAATGCCTAGCATGAGCAGTTATATTTGTCAACTTTGTCAAAGGAGAAACTCTGTTATAATTCTCAGAATTGCTTAGCAACCCATGGTTTGAAGAAGCTTGAAACTTTTTCTTGATGTTCTTGCGAAAGATATTCTAGCACACTTACACTTATTGCACCCTCACCACCCATGGGGCTTCCCCTTAGTGTTACATTCCTTGAGAATCTTTGCTTTGATTTGTAAACCTGTGGAAATTATGTTTATAGGTGTCAATTCTGTATGTTGCATTTCTGTTTAAAACAATAAAGTCAGTTGTTTAGTTGTAGGATTGTTGCATTTCTGTTTTATTATGCAGGTAGGTTTTATGCTTTCGAGAAAGCACATAGGTTGGATCCCACCTCAAGTGGGCGTGGTGTTCGCCAATTTAAAACAGCCCTTTTGCAGCGCTTGGAACGGGTTAGTGCAATAAAATCTTTCAAGATATAACATTTGTATGGCCCATTGCATCAATATTTCTTCAATTTAGGACCCCCGGCGCCCCGTGTACTCTCTAAAAAATATGTAAATCATAAAGTGTGCCCACAAATACTCTGCATTTAATCGTGTTACTTTTGGTTTACATAACACTAGAATTTTCTAATTTAGCTATTTTTTATTCTCTTAAGAGACCTTATAGACAAGTACTTGAACACCGACCCCATGGAATTATTTTGGACTTTATCCTCCCTTGGCTGTTTTGTGGAAATGAAGGAGTTGCATGATAAAGTTTTTTGATGATTGAATAACGCCGCCTATCCTATGTGTATAAGATCCATTCTTGAAGTATTGAATTAAAACAGCCCTTTTGCAGTGGTTACCGGTTAGTGCAATAAAATCTTTCAAAAATATAATATTTGTATGGCCAGTGCAGCAATATTTCTTCAATTTAGACACCCAGCACCCTATATATTCTCTCAAAAATATATAATCAATCATAAAGTTTCCACAAATTTTCAGATGCTCTGAATTTAATAGTGTTTCTGTGGTTTTCATAACACAAGAATTTTCTAATTTAGCTATTGTTTTATTCTCTTAAGAGACCTTATAGACATGTACTTGAGTACCGACGCCAGGGAATTATTTTGTGCTTTCTCTCCTTTGGCTGTTTTCTGGAAATGAAAGAGTTGCATGATTATTTTTTTAATGATTGCATAACGACGCTTATCCTATAGAAGAAACAGAATTTGAGGAAATTTTCCACTTACTTTATTTCTGTAAAGGGTAGCTTATTTATAAGCTTTACAAGGCTATACATAATTATGGAAAGATTACAAGGAATAAATACAGAATATTCGTTTCCAAGAATACAAGGATTTCCATGCAATGTTTATGGAGTGATGATCGTTGTTTCCTTAATACGCCCCCGCAAAATGGACGTGCCATCGGCCACGGCGATTTTGGAACGAAGTAACTCAAACCGTGTGCGGTGAAGTGGTTTGGTGAGGATATCCGCAAGTTGATCAAGAGTGTTGACATAGGAGACATTGAGAAGTCCTTTGTTTGATAAGTCACGAACAAAGTGAACGTCGATAGCAATGTGTTTCATGCGGGAGTGCATGACCGGGTGAAGGGCAAGGCGTGTGGCACCAATGTTGTCACAGAGGATGCGTGGCGAGTTGTGTAAGGAAATTCCAAGTTCCCGGAATAGATTCTTTATCCAACAAACTTCGGCAGCGGCTGAAGCTAGGGAGCGATATTCAGCTTCTGTGGAGGATCGAGCAACACCATTTTGCTTGCGGGACCTCCACGAAATAGGATTAGGCCCAAGGAAAATGATATACGCAGAAGTGGACTTGCGGTCATGGTGATCACCCCCGAAGTCCGAGTCAGAGTAAGCTGTAAGAGACAAGTCCAGAGACTTTCGAAGAAGAAGCCCATGATGTAAAGTGTTCTTTAAATATCGAAATAGACGTTTAACAGCACTCCAGTCTTGATCGCTTGGGGCCGCCATAGCTTGAGCAAGTCGATTGACTGTAAACGCAATGTCGGGGCGAGTTAAGGTGAGATACTGGAGGCCACCAAGAGCACTGCGGTAATCTGTAGGTGACACCGAACTAGTGGAAGAGGATGATGGTGGTTTGGCTGCCATAGGTGTTCGTAATGGTTTGGCCCCTTCCATATGGTGCCTACGCAGCAGATCAACCATGTATTTGTGCTGAGACAAGAAGAGTCCTTCCTTGCAACGTGCTACTTCAATTCCAAGAAAATAAGACAAGGAACCAAGATCTTTGACATCGAAGTGAGATTGAAGATGTTTGGTTACGGCAGCAAGGAGGGATGAGCTGGACCCTGTGATGATGAGATCGTCCACATAAACGAGGACAATGAGATGTGCCTTGTGACGATGGAAGGTGAACAAAGATGTATCAGATAGAGACTGGGAGAAGCCAAATGATTGAAAGGCTGAGCTCAACGCATGATACCAAGCCCGTGGTGCCTGGCGGAGGCCATATAAGGATTTCTTAAGGCGACAGACATGAGCGGGGTGTCCGATATCAATGAACCCTGGAGGTTGCGACATATAAACAGGCTCTTTGAGAGTTCCATGTAAGAAGGCGTTACTAATGTCGAGTTGCTGCAATGGCCAGTTATGCATTAATGCAAGAGACAAGACGGTTCGTATGGTGACAGGTTTAACCACCGGACTAAAGGTTTCAGTGTAGTCAATGCCAGGGCGTTGATGAAACCCTTTGGCAACAAGGCGGGCTTTAAATTTGTCAATTGTCCCATCGGGTTTGCGTTTGATACGATAAACCCATTTGCAGCCAATGATGTTAGAGTTGGCGGGAGGGGAGACGAGATCCCACGTGCCATGCCTTGTCAATGCGGTGAATTCCTCAGCCATGGCATCTCGCCATTTCGGGTCAGAGAGAGCTTGAGAGATAGTGGTTGGTTCTACATCGTCTTGTAGAGGATATTTTGTGGCAGAGTTGATAATCTTGGGTTTGAAAATGTGATTCTGACTGCGGGTGCGCATTGTATGAGTGCGCTGTGGGTCAGGATGAGGGCTGTGAGGTAGTGCATAATCATGGGAGGAGCCGGTGGGAGGTGCAATAGTGGACTCGGTAGGAGATATGAGGCTAGAGGTGGATGAGTCAGCTGGAGTTGGTGATCGTTCAGGTACCGGGCGATTGTAGCAAGGCGGAGGCATATCAGCCGATGGCATGGTGTGCCTAGGTAATGGCGCCTGAAGAAAAATGGGTTGAGGAGCCAATGTTGGGTTTGCTTGTTCCTGACAGTTTTGTGTAGGGTTTGCTTTGAACGGAAAAATAAATTCCGTAAAACGGACATGACGTGAAATAAACACGCGATTAGAGTTCAAGTCCAAGCATCGGTAGGCACTCTGAGACGTTGAATAGCCAAGAAATAAGCATGGTCGTGACGGATAATCTAGTTTACCTTTGGTATATGGTTTAAGCCACGGATAGCACAAACAGCCGAAGGTGCGAAGCTTGAGATAATTAGGTTTTCGAGCAAAAAGCACCTCAAAGGGACTACGATTGCGGAGGAGAGGTGTAGGCATGCGATTGATGAGATAGACCGCAGTTTGTAGGGCAGGAGTCCAAAAAACTGGGGGAAGATGAGCATGATGTAATAGTGCTCGTCCAGTTTCAAGGATATGGCGATGACGACGCTCAGATGTGCCATTCTGTTGAGGAGTGTGAGGAGCGGTGGTAAGCCAACTTATGCCAGAGGCTGCAAGATATGACTTTAAAGCAACAAATTCACCTCCGTTATCAGAGTAAAAATTCCGAATACTCTGACCAAATTGTTTTTCCACTAGTAAGCGAAAATTCATGAAAATCGACTGCACCTGAGATTTTGCGGCCATGGGAAATAACCAACAGTATTTACTGTAATGATCAACTAATAATAAGTAATATCGGCAACCATCAAGAGAGGTGATAGAATTTGGACCCCACACATCAGCATATATATAATGAAGTGGATGCAAAGCAGTGAGTGATGTACGCATAAACGGTAATTGGTGAGTCTTACTCACATTACAAGAATCACAAAAAGACTTTGTCGCACATGATTTGTTCGAAATAGGTAAACGATAATTGGAAATAACAAAATTATTGGTCCTAAATGAGGGGTGACCAAGTCGAGCATGCCAAGTAAGAGAGGTAGTGCGAGCGCCAAATGAAGCAGAATTCACTGTAGACTTGAAATCAAGGGATGATGGATGGATGTGATAAACACCATTATCACATGTTCCTTGCGCCAGACGCGCCCCCGTAAGTGGATCCTTCACAACAAAGTAAGATGAATAAAATTCAACGGATACATCATTTGCTTTAGTAAATTGGTGCACCGATAATAGATTTTTCTTGGCCGATGGAACACACAGAACATTTGATAGTTTGAAGTCACGATGAGGAAATTTAAGAACGGAAGTACCAGTATGAGAGATTGGTAAGCCGGTTCCATCGGCAAGCTGGACTTCCTCGGTGCCGTCGTATTCAGAGTGAATGGTTAGATTGTTAAGGTCGGCCGTTAAATTGTGGGAAGCTCCGGAGTCCATAAGCCAAGGTTGCGGATTGGATGGTGCATGGGGTGACTGAACCATGTTGGCCGATGGGGAGAATTTTCGGCAGTAAGGGGCAATGTGACCCGGATGACCGCATAATTGACAAAGCACTTGTGCGCGCTGTTGTTGTCCCCAAGATGAACCAGTACCACTGCGGGTTCGCTGCTGGTTTCGTCCAGAGTTATTGGAGCGGCCGCGGTGCTGCTGGGAACCACCACGTGGAGAGTGATTTTGTCGAGGATTGATACGGGGTGAAGTATGGCTATTCGGCATGTGAGATGCCACATTGGCTGTAGCAACTAGATTTGAGTTGTGAGATTCAATACGTTTCAGATATAATTCATGGCCAACCAATAAATCGTGTAACTCCTCGAACGTGAGTGAGGTTTCGCGCGCACGTATTGGTGCTGCAATTTCGCGGTACGTAGGACCAAGACCATTGAGAGTGTAAAGCGTAATATCGTCGGCGGAGAGTGGCTTGTCGATGATTGCAAGTTCATCAGTTTTTGATTTGATAAGATGAAGAAATTCACTAACAGATTGGCTGCCGAGGGTGGCACGGGACAAATCATCTTTGATTTGCATAACACGGGCACGAGATTTGTTTGCAAATAGACGAGTGAGGGTCGACCATGCCTGAGCTGCTGTGGTGGCCGATGACACCATGGGAAGGATTTCTGGAGAAAGGGAGCCAAAAATGGCTGCTAGCAGGAGCTGGTCTTGCTGAAACCAGTGTAAAAACTCAGCAGAAGGTGGTTGATCGGAGCCTTTGGGAGGGCAGATCGTGGAACCATCAATATGAGAGGCTAGGTTGTAGCCATTAAGCAACGCAGTGAGGTGCGCACGCCAGGAAGGGAAGTTGCTGGCCGTTAGTCGTATAGGTATGTGCTGGTGCGCGGTGATTGGAATGATGGGGAGGGCAGTTTGGGTGGCTGGAGACGCGGCAGTGATGTTGTCAGACATGGTGGACAAAGTAGTTTTTAGGGTTTTGATGCAGATGGTCTGGACAGAGAGGCTAGGGCTGGAGGGAAAAAAAAATTAAGACCTCGTGAGAGATTGGAGCTCTGATACCATATAGAAGAAACAGAATTTGAGGAAATTTTCCACTTACTTTATTTCTGTAAAGGGTAGCTTATTTATAAGCTTTACAAGGCTATACATAATTATGGAAAGATTACAAGGAATAAATACAGAATATTCGTTTCCAAGAATACAAGGATTTCCATGCAATGTTTATGGAGTGATGATCGTTGTTTCCTTAATATATCCTATGCAAATAAGATCCTTTTTTGAAGTATTGAATTATGCATGTGGTTACCTTATTGCATTGATCATATTTAAGATCTTAGTTGGAGAAGTTTTCCAATTTCAACCATTTTTAAAATCTGTTTTCAGAAAGTGGTCACCACTCATAATTTTTTCGCATTTGTTATTTGTATCTACCGGCAAATTCATGGTTGTTTAATAACTGGAGTACGGAACAAAATTGAAATTCCTGAAAGTATCATTGGCAAATCCTTTAGTTTTATGATATTTGTATCGTCTGTGAAGTTCCCAGTTATATTTTTTTTTATGTCTACAGGAAAATGATCCAACCTTAATGGGAAGGGTGAAAAAAAGTGATGCACGTGAAATGCAGAGCTTTTATCAGCATTACTACAGAAAGTATATCCAGGCTTTGCAAAATGCAGCTGACAAAGCTGATCGGTGAGCTTTATTAAAATCCATTTATTTTCCAAAATTGGAGGTTCAGTTCTGAAGTGTTATATAAATGCTACCATTTGTTCTTAGCATTTGTGTTTTTCAAAAATGCTCAGCGCACAGCTGACAAAAGCATACCAAACAGCTAATGTTCTCTTTGAGGTTTTGAAAGCTGTCAACCAGACTCAATCGGTGGAAGTTGATCGTGAGGTAAGTCTTTAATGATGATGATCTAATATGCATGTTCCTCCTTGCATAAATTCTTAGACAAACATAAGCAGAACCAACATTTTTCTGTTGTTGCACTGTTTTTATTATTATCTCAGGTACTGGAAACTCATGATAAAGTTGCAGAGAAGACAGAAATATATGTCCCTTATAATATTCTGCCTCTTGATCCTGATAGTGCAAATCAGGCAATTATGAAGTATCCTGAGGTCTACATTTAATTCCCAAGTTATCTTCTCTGGTTTCTGTTATGTATACATTTGCTAGTGATGCTTTGCTTTAAAAGTGTCATGTGAGATATATTAATTTGCAGATTCAAGCTGCTGTGCATGCTCTCCGGAATGCCAGAGGTCTTCCTTGGCCTAAGGATTACAAGAAGAAAAAGGATGAAGACATCCTTGACTGGCTTCAGGCTATGTTCGGTTTTCAGGTGAAATAGCTTAGCTTCTTCTGTCACATATCGTGTTCTTATATTTTGAAATTGGTGAAATAAAGTTGAAGATACTTCACTTTTGTATTAAAATACAAACTGATAAGTTTTTGCTTGGTGAATTTTAGCGTCTAATTCTTCGCCTACTTTTATGATTGTTGACTGTCAAATAATATTCAGAAAGATAACGTGGCAAACCAAAGGGAGCATTTGATTTTACTACTCGCTAATGTACACATACGGCAGTTTCCAAAGCCTGATCAACAGCCTAAGGTTTGTCTTTTGCAACTTTCTTTTCCATCTCTATGTATTTGTTTTTCCCCTTACCGAGGCTTTGTGGTACTTTTTTATTGTCACGGATGCATGCAAATATTCCAAGTTGAAAGCATCCACCCACCTCTTGTCTCACACTATTTTGAATTTGAACACATGATTTGTTTGCTGAACCTCCTTTGAAAGGAAGATATGATATTGCTTGTAGTTGCAACACCAATGATTTCAAATGCTTCAGCTATTTCAAGATGCAGACAACAATTTTTACCTTCTGGAAAGATGATTGCTTTGGTTTTAATGCAATTAAAGAAGTCGAAAATATTTTATGTTAGAACAACTCAGGTTCTTTCTGGTCCATCTATAACTCAATATATATAGATCTTAACTTCTATATTCATTGGTATTGATCTGTTTTAATCTTATTTTCTTGTGGCAAATAATCTCTTACATGTAAATATGTCATTTAGTTGGATGAAAGTGCTCTGAATGAAGTAATGAAGAAGCTTTTCAAGAACTACAAGAAGTGGTGCAAGTATTTGGATCGTAAAAGTAGCCTTTGGTACGTGTATAGTTCAAAAGATCAGGTGTTTTCATTTATTTTTGTTTCATATCAGAAAGATGGAATGGTAGGACCAAGGAGATGTGATATTATTGCTATCCATATACTTGATGATAAGTATTTTAGTTTGACTTTGTATTGTAAATCATAAGTAATTCTGGCTCTATACAACATCGACTTGTACGTACGTACTCTATATATTCTACTACGTACATACTCTATATAATCTACTGAATATGGTTTCTTATTGTTGCTACTCTGTATATATTGTAGGTTACCCACTATACAACAGGAAGTACAACAGCGTAAATTATTGTACATGGGACTGTATCTTCTAATATGGGGAGAAGCTGCCAATTTAAGATTCATGCCAGAGTGCCTCTGCTACATCTATCATCATGTAAACTTTCACATGTTTATTTCTTTTTAACAACTAATGAAGATTGGCACTGAGATTAATGCCCTCAATTGACATGTAGCTTTGAAAAACCTGATACGAGTAAACAAAAGATAGTTAAAAAATTCCTTGTTCTAACTGTTCTGTACGAGTTTGAGATGCTTAGTTTAAGAACGGAGCAAACTGGTGAAGAAGATTACTTGATCTTCTCTACGTTAATGGTGCTTGGACAGAGAGAAATGAATGAAAAAAAGAGAATTAAAAATTCATTGTCTTAACTGTGTTTTATGAATTTTAATGATAGTCTGATGCTTAAATTAAGATAAAGCAAAGAAGATCAAGTTCTGTGTCCATGTTTATATATTCTATATTTCTCTAAGTTGTTCTCTGATAGTTGGGATTGTAATTCATGTAACTATTTTTGTTGTGTATTTATGCATTTTTCCTTACTTATTCCAACTAAAACTCTGTTCCTTCGTCGGTACATATGGCAATATCATTATGAGATGCCATCTTGCAGTCAATGCTTTCCGATGATCAGTTGTCTTTGATACCAGGCTTGTTTTTCTGTGTGACAATATAATAACGAATCATTTCCTAACTGGATGTTAGTAATCTTTTCGTTTTGTGAACTTTGGACAGATGGCTTTTGAACTTTATGGTATGCTAGCTGGAAATGTTAGCCCCATGACTGGTGAAAATGTGAAGCCAGCCTATGGAGGAGAAGAAGAGGCTTTCCTAAAAAAAGTTGTTACACCTATTTATGAAGTGATTGCTATGGTATAACCGGCTTTAATTGTTTTTATTCGTATGATACTTTTTATCTGCAGTTTTAGTTAATGCTTTAATTTTCAGGAAGCTGCAAGAAGCAAAAAAGGGAAATCGAAACATTCTCAGTGGAGAAACTATGATGACTTGAATGAATACTTTTGGTAATACATTAACTATTATTTCGTAAATTCTATTTGTCAGTTGCATGTTTTAACTTATCTTTAATATATTCCAGGTCTGTAGATTGTTTCCGCTTGGGTTGGCCCATGCGAGCTGATGCTGATTTTTTTTGTAAGCCTGTAGATCAGCTCCTAAATGAAAAAAATGGGGTAAACACTTCATTGAAGACATGTGTTTTTCTGGTCATGCTTTTAATTCTTTAACTTGAAAAAGTAAGCTTGAGAGTATTTTTAGTTGTGCATGCTGCTTCTCCATACTTGCTCAGGGTGGGGTTGAAGTACGCTTTTCCTTTTCTGCCGTAACGGAGTTTCATCTACTTAAATGGAGAAGGAACTGGACAACATATGCTGTTGAAACTGCTTTTCCATAAGTTTTTGAGCTCATAGGATAGGTTCCATCACTAGTACTTTTATTTGACACACCTGCTCGCAAGTAGGATATCAAAGAATATATGCCCGAAATTAGTATTTGATGAATAATAGATAAAGATGGCATGTGTTTGACTTATCAACACCACTAGATAAAATGTATACGCCCCGATACCGGGGTCTTGATTTCCAAATAACATCATGAAATCAATAAGCCTCGTAATATCAAATCATAAAAAAAAAACCAGTTTATTCATCCATAAAAATAATCGTCTTTACAACTGAATTTAAATTGCATTATCAAATTCCTAAAATGTCTTAAATCAAATAAAAACAGCCAAAGTCTAAATAAATAAAAATAATCAACGTCTTTAACTCTTAGAAACACCACGGATCACCAACCTCAAACTTGGTGTTGTTCTTCAGCCTCGACTGCTCCCTCGTTATTATCTGGGGATGTAGAGTAAGGGGTGAGTGTTTTGTTAAACACTCAGCAAGTGGGGGCCAATCGATGTGATAATAATACTTTTTCCATAATTTTTCCAAAACACAATTCATAATCAGATCATAAACCAATACATATACATAACATATATTAATGTAATTGCTCCCATCGAGCCATGTAATATTGCCCATTGCTCCCATCGAGCCTTATTGTTACCCCCATTGGGTCATGTAATATAATATTGTCCCCATTGGACCTTGTAATTTAACATGCATAATTTTAACATACTTCGCATCATCGATTGAAAATTTAAAACATACATATGATTTTCAAAATTGAAACGAATATAATAACAAAGTCCACTTACATCGATGATCAAAATTTGTCACAACATCGTAATTTTAAAATACATCACATATTCGATTGCAATTTAAAATCATACTTATAATTTTTCAAAACGAAAGAATGATATTATAGCAAAAACCCACTTATAGCGATTATAGACGTGTTTGAACGATTTAGAGTGCGAAAACACAAGCAATCCTCCTCCTTAATATTGAAAGGTGGTTCGAAATTTTATTCTAAGCAAGGGTGGAATTCTTTTCCTCACGAAAATGTAAGGAATTTTGGTAAAATCAAGGCTAGCATAATGACTTACAATTCTTAATTAAATAGGTTGCAACTATTAAGGAAGATTCTAGCTAATCAATCATATCATATCATATCTTCTAATTTTGTAAACTAAATTTTATAGTTTGATTAGGTGATATTGGTGCTTGAGGACTTGCAGCTTGCCTTTTATTGTTCACCACAGTTTATCTCTTAAATCTTTTAAAATTTTAAAAGATTATCTATCCTATTATTATAATCTAGCTAATATTCTATTATTCTTTCCTAAATTTAAATAATAGACTCATTATTGTTTTTATAATTTGAATTTATCTAACAAGTATTTGATATGTTGGAAAATCATCTATTGAGTATTTGAAACCTAGCTAACTAATAATTATGTTATTTCATTTTGGCATGGAATTATTTATCTAATGCAAATTTATCTACTAATAATATTGGCTTGTGCAATATGCCTTAATTTGTTGAATCGGTGCCATTTATCGGGTCTTCACATAAAATATTATTATTTTAATATTCATAGGATTTGATTTTATCTCGTTATCTTTTTTATTTTTAGATTAGATTGTTTTCTTGATTAGATTAGAGTGTTTCCTTGATTCTAGGTATTAGAAGTCTATATAAAGATGCAATGTATCTCTTTATTATTATTAAGAAATAAGAGTTTCATACTCAAATATTCTGTTTTTCTACATGGTATCAGAGCTTTATGTTGGAAAAGTAAGGTTAAAACTTATCAAGCCCTAGTCGCCGGCGAGTTGTTGTTATCTCAACTCAGCCGGCGGCGGCTAAGTCTACAATAGTAAGCTCATCATGCGTTCAAGGTTGTCTTTTCCCATCGGCTATTCTATCCAATGGAAGCCTTCATCGCAGCAATTGCTTCACCGTTTCTCTACTTTTCCAATCGCATACACAGTGTGCGGTAATTTTTCCAGAACTTTACAAGGCAATTTTTTCTTTCTGTCCATAGTAGCTTCGCGATTTATGCTACAGTAACTTCGCGACTTGCTACAGTATCTTCGCGACAATAATTTTGCGACTTTTGCTACAGTAACTTCGCGATTTTTCTCCCCTGTTTTCGCGGCGTCGTCGGGAGTTTTTTCGTCATCTGTTTTAGGGCAGTTGCGAGGATCACAATATATTGTTGCTTTGGTCACCAAAAGAATACAGTGCCAATTCTTGGATTGGATGGAAGCTTTTTTATCGATGCAAGTTTGTTTCTTGATTAGATTAGAGTGTTTCCTTGATCCTAGTTATTAGGAGTCTATATAAAGATGCATTGTATATCTTTATTATTATTAAGAAATAAGAGTTTCATTCTCCAATATTCTGTTTTTCTACAGTGTATATTCAAGGCGTATGCAATGTGGTCGGATATTAAACAGTAATGGCTACGCAATACCAATTTTATAAAATATAAGTGGGTTTGCGCACATGAGGTTTTGAATCTGTAAGCAGGAACATTATACATATCGATTTTCCTTTCTTTGAAGCTCATGTGAGTGACCCAATAGTATTTATTTCTTGACGTACTTCTCATGAGCTTCTATTAGTTTCAAGCGATACTAATAACTATTGATCATGTATGTGCCTAGTTTCTCTAGGGTAGATAGGAGGAGTTCTTGTTTAGTTTTGTGATCACAATGTAACTAGTGTATGTATAACATAGATGTGCTTTGAAACTTTTGTTTCCTTCTCATCGATCCAATTTAATTGAATTTCTTATCCATTTTTTGCAATCTATTGAGAACTAATAGTGTCTGAAGTGCCGCGGCTTGCGAGGCCCTTAGAGTCATATTAATCTGTAGCAAATTCTAAATTAACAAAAAGAAGGAAATGAGAGAGTAGAATCCATTAACTTTTATTCAACCACAAGTCCCGTATATATATAGTCTAAGATAAAGAGTTTTGATATACACAAAACTCTAAAATTTAGGAATATAATTAGCCTATTCTACCTCTAAAATATAGGAGTACGATATCCATATCATAACAAACTCTTCAACACTTACCCTCAAGCTGTTGTATATTCTCCTAGCTTGTCTATGCATTTTTCAAACATAGGTTTAAACAAGCTTTTTGTTAGGATATCAGTTGATTGCTCGACCGTTGGAACATAAATTATGCAAATTGTCCCTTCATGGTTTTTTTCATTGATGAAATGTCGATCTACTTCTACATGCTTATTTTGATAACGGTGTACTCGGTTGTGAGAGATGTTGATCGCAGCCTTGTTGTCACAATATAATTTATTGTCATTCTCGTAGGTATCTTGAGCTCTTCAATTATAATTTTCAACCACAAAACTTCACAAACCTCATGTTCCACTAATCTTAACTCAGCCTCGACACTATTTCCTGCCACCACTATTTGTTTTTGCTTCTTGAAGTCACTAGGTTTCCAAACCAAAGAACAATATCCATAAGTATATCTATGTCATTTATCGATCCTGCCCTATTGGCATCAGTAAAGATCTAAATACCTGTTTCTTCTGATTTGAAGACAACGTTTTTCCAGGAATCCCTTTCAAGTACCTTAGGATTCGATAGACAACATTCTTATGTTCTTAAGATGGAGCAAACATAAATTGACTTACCCAACTAATTTAAAAAACCGTGTGTGTGAGAGATAAATTAATTTACCCACAAGCATTGATATCTTTCTTTCTCAACTGGATTTCCATCCTTTGTTTCTCCCACCTTTACGTTTGGATCTATCGGTGTATCAACTGGTCTACAATCTACTATCTATGTTCCTTTAAGAAGATCCAATAATATTTTCTTTGAGACATTGATATTCCAGCTTTATTCCTTGCCACTTCCATGCCCAAAAAGTACATTAGATTCCCAAGGTCTTTCATTTCAAATTCATCTGCAAGCCTCCTTTACTCTTTCTATCTCATCATGATCATCTTTTTGTAAGGACAATGTCATCCACATAGACAATAAGAATAGATCCTTATGCATATAAAATAGCGTGATCTGTCTGAGCTTGTGAGTATCCAAGCCGTTGAATAACATTGGTAAACCTACCAAACCAGGCATGTGGAGACTGGTTCAATCCATATATACACTTCTTCAACCTACAAACCTTCTCAATCTTACTTTCTTGAGAAATAACCATGGGGTAAATTATAAACACTTCTTCACTTTTCCATTTAAAAATGAATTTTCCACATCCAATTGATAACCTGGTTTGATGTTAAGGATAATAGAACTTTGAAAATGTTAATTTTTGCCGATCCAATTTGTTGTAAGATAGAAGAAAACTCGTACCGTGGCTAATTTAGCCATCGGAGAAAAATTCTCAGCATAATCGTTACGTGAGGTTGGATTTGAGTTTAGCCTTTTCTCCCTTTGAAGTAATTCAATCTTTTCAGCCAGAGGGCTTTTGCGGACGCAAGCTAATCCGGTCAATTTCTTTGTCAATTTATACCCCATATCGAATTTAACAAATGATTAATTAGGACTTAACATCGAAAGTCGGATGATGATAATGACAGCTTCTTTGAATACCTCTGCCCTACCTTCATTCCCGCTAGTGGAATAAAAACGTGGTGGACCAAAGGCTTTCTTTTATGCTTCTTCATTCTTACCCGGATACTGAAAAAGGACCATTGATAGTGACACATTTGAGATCGCCAAATGTTCGGGAGGGGGTCTATTCAATCCTATTCATTCTTCTAAATAATATGCACTCATTGGAGAAAAAGAAGACATCAACCCAACATCCGTAATTGATACCTCTTAAGACACGTCAAACTTCTATTAGACACTAACTGTTAGTCTATGAAAAGTAAGATCACCAGTTATATGCCTTAAAGGGATTACTTATGAGCGATCAATAGTATTTTGCTGATCTAACCTAGTTACTCAGAATGAATAAAATGATTTGTTAATTTAGGTTAAACTTATACTAAAATAAATAACTTGATATTCTAGTCGATCAATGAGACAAACAATGCATATATAGGACTTGTATTAATACATAAATAAATAATGAATAAAATCTAACCTAGTTACTCGGAATGAGTAAATTATTTATGAGCAATCAATAGTATTTTGTTTGTATTCTTAAATATAAACATGTGATTTTGGTCGAAACATTATCCACTAAAACACTTTACTCACCAAAGAAAAATGCATACATATAACTTGTATTAATACATAAATAAAATAAGTACAAGCATAATAAGTAGTTAAAACATTTGTATTAAGATATTAAAAATTGTTAATACTCACGAAATTATTTACAAAGAAATTTATAAATTACTCCAATATTTGCAAAATATACAAAATTAGATAAAATATATCTAAATTAGGTTAAATAATGAATAAAATCTAACCTAGTTACTTGGAATGAGTAAATTATTTATGAGCAATCAATAGTATTTTTTTTATATTCTTAAATATTTGATTTTGGTCAAACATTATCCACTATAACACTTTACTCACCAAAGAAAAATGCATACATACAACTTATTATTACATAAATAAAATAAGTACAAGCATAATACGTAGTTAAAACATTTGTATTAAAATATTAAAAGTTGTTAATACTCAAGAAATTATTTACAAAGAAATTTATAAATTACTTCAATATTTGCGAAATATACAAAATTAGATAAAATATATCTAAATTCATAGTGGTATTGTTAAAACAAATTAAAATTGTAAACAAATTCATGTAGGAGAGGTTGCAAAAATTAGTAGAAATGTTCTAGAAAATAGGAGTAGAATTATGAAAATTCATTGAAAAATACCGGATCTTGTTAAAAAATTCCGAAATATTTACAACACTCCATATACACCCGGAAAGAGTTCTGTAAGGGAAGTGTTTTAAAATCACAAGTCGAACTTGTCTGAAAATTCAAAAACGTGAAGAACAGTGAGCTGTCCCTAACCCAGAAAACCCATTTGGTCTTGTGTATAAAATGGAAGTTGTTCAAAATATGTTTCAGTTTACGGATATGTCGACCAATTGCCCAAAATTTCATCGTATGTTCTGAGTTCCGGCAACTGAAATACCCTAGTTAATCATTTCAAAAACTCAAATTTGGACAAAATCAATTGGGAATTTCAAAATGGTTTCTGAACAAAAGTTGTAGATATCAACGAGACAAACACTACGTAAAAATTTTAGCCGCGCGTGGTGGCCGGAGCTCCGGTCACTTGCCGACATGACGGTGCGTGAGTTACACACGCCTCCCCGATTTTGATGTTTCCGGCGGCGTAACGTTTCTGCACTTATTTTAGGCACTTCTGGAAAGTTTCATGGTTTTTCAACTTGTCCTTGAATTATAATGAATTTTTAAAGTCTTATCAAAATTATCCGGACATGTTTGGTACAAAAATGATTCGTAGAAAGGTTCAGCCACATATTTGGTTGTAAATCATTATAAATTACTTATATTAATGTTTATAGGATTCTAATTGACAACTGGATTCAAAATCGAGTCAATCCTGTAAGATATCCAGTGAGGTGATCTGCATATTTTATTATCTTGAATGTTATCAATTACTGACCGGTTCCTTTGATTGAATGACCCCCTTGACTGAATGAATGACTGACCGACTGTGAGTTCTAGATATTGAATTCACCTCTGTAGCCTATGATATTCACTCTGAAATCCTAAAGCGTCACTGTTCATTATTGACAATTTATTTGATTGTAAGATCTTTGTTACATGACATCATATTGACAAATTGCACGGTTTGATAATTACAAATATGAAAGCCATTGCTAAGTCCTCGAAATCTTAACTTCCGTTTTCCTTGATATTTATTGTAAGTTTCAGATACAGGAGACTGGAGCAAGAACAGGAGAGAAATTAGGAAAAAAATGGAAATGTTGGCTTACCGGGACTGTTATGGTGTTTCATATTTAATTAACTATCGGACCATTATAATGAGTTTGTCGTGGGTTGTATTTTGTTATAAATAGACTGTACAAACGCTTACGCTACTTTAAAATAAAGTAGTGAATATAGGCTTATCCTATTTCCGAAAAGGTCTAAAACCCGCGTACAAAATATTCGTAGAGAATGTGGTACCAGACAAATGGAGAATACAGTACTCTCGAGTTGGGTGGGTCCCACAGTAACTCAAAACAGCGAAAGTGGTACCTTTGGTTGCCACATTTGTACTCGATGTTGAGGTTCCTGAAAGAAGTTTACTTATTCAAAGTTAGTGGGTTGAGATCCTTTCCCTCTTCGTCCTTTATATCAGGGACCAGTTGGCTGGTTTTCTATGTATTTTCCAGAAGGTTGTCTTAGTATGACATGTTTTTGATAACGACCGCACCATGGTTTTCCATCTTTCAATTGGTATTCAACTTGGTTGTGTTATCCATGAATCACAAGGGCTGAATTCTCTGTTATGATTGCAGAATCTAGAAGCATGGCCTTTTTTCGAACTCTTCTCTCTACGAACTTCAGCAAAGACTTCATCAATTGAAGGTAACAACTTAAGCCCAAGGATTCTTCCCTGAACTTCATCCAAGTCGTGATTAAGTCCATCCATAAAATCATACAATCGCTCTTTGGCTGCCACTTTCCTGTACAAATTCCATCATCTGAATCTTTCCATTCCCAGTTGTTGAACAAGTCTAGTTCCTGCTAAATTTTTTTAAGTGTGTGAAAAAATATTGCGTGACATTTGCATCTTTGTGCTTTGAATTTGTGATTCACTTTCGCATTTTGAAGACTTGTGAGGAATCTTGCAGATATCTAAGTATGCCAAGGTCATGTCATCTTAAATTTCTTTGGTAGTGGAGTAAAATAGATAGGATCCCGAGATTTACGACCATTAAATTTGCACTTTATATGTTCTGTTTTAGATATACTTAATCTAAAACCATTGATTCCAATGTCTCTCCCCTAACTCCAATTTAACATTAACTCCTATTCTGGTTTCGTCGATTAACATAACATCGTCAACGAAAAGCATGGCCAAGGTAATTCAATCTATATCTCATCAATAACTAAGGCGAACAAGAAATGACTCAATGCAGACCCTTGGTGCACAGTCGTCACCCAACTGCACGTTCTAACATTGGATGCTACTTCGTACATATACTTGATAGGAACTCTTTTCTTCATCAAAGCTCACCACAATATCTCATTTGACGCTTTATCAAAAACCTTCTTCAAGTCGATAAAGATCCGATGCAGATCTTTATTGCTCTCATGTTAGCGCTCTATAAGTTGGAGAAGTAAATGAATAGCTTCCGTTGTTGACCGCCCTGGCGTGAACCCAAGAACGATACTGTTGAAGAAAATTCTTTCCGCTTAAGTTTGTGATTTATAATATGCAGATTTGTGAATTCGAAAGAAGTGGCGGGAGGAGTTACCACTACAGATGTATCCGAGGAAGATCCGGAGTCTGTGGTCCTGCTCTCTCCATAAAACACCATCTTAACCATTGTTTCCTTAACATAGACAGAACCTATCTTTGATACCATATAAGCTATCAAATGGAAGGAAACGAGAGAGTAGGTTCCTTGATTATATTCAACCACTAGTCCCATATATATAGAATACAAGATAAAGAGTTTTGATATATATAAAACTTTAAAATTTAGGAATGTAATAAATTCCATCTCTAAAATATAGGAATACGATATCCATATCCTAAAATCTTCAACATAAATTTTTCCCACCGAATATAATTTACGCATTTCCATTGTCAGCAGATAACCAGGTCACTTACCTTTGATTAGCAGAATCACTAAACATATACAATGCAATTGTTGCCACTATCATTATCTCCAAATGAGAAACTGCTCAAATATATCTGTATGATATCTGCAAGTATCTTTTGAAGCACATACCCTATGCATATGACAGTATGATTTTTTTTGAAACACAGGATACGCCTACAAGAGATCGATGGGTAGGGAAAGTTAATTTTGTTGAGATCCGGTCGTACTGGCATGTCTTCAGAAGTTTTGATAGAATGTGGAGTTTCTTCATATTGTGCTTACAGGTATGCTTTTTCTCATTTTATGACTCAGTTGTCATTTATTCATTTATTTTATTCCATAAGTTTTAAGTTCGAAATATTCATTGTCAAGGCCATGATAATTGTTGCTTGGAATGGCTCTGGACAACCAAGTTCAATGTTTTGATGCCAGTGTTTTCAAGAAAGTTTTGAGCATATTTATAACTGCTGCGATTATGAAGCTTGGACAAGGTATGAATAGATTCCTTTAGCTTTAGTGTGATAACCCGCTAATTTTTATTTTGTTTTAAAGGCTTTTCATAGTTTATTTCTATTACATGCATTCTTGATGATGTCGATTATAATTTTTATTTGAATAATTATTAAAATTTAATTGTCGTCCTGTTTCGTATGATTTCCATTCATTTACCTATTGTAGCGATCCTTGATGTAATTCTGAGTTGGAAAGCCAGACGCAGCATGTCCTTCCATGTCAAATTACGATATATCCTAAAGGTTGTGTCTGCTGCGGCTTGGGTTGTTATATTCTCTGTTACTTACTCTTATACATGGGATAACCCTCCTGGGTTCGCGCAAACAATCAAAAGTTGGTTTGGCAATAGCTCAAGTTCCCCTTCTTTGTTTATATTGGCTGTTGTTATTTATTTGTCACCAAATATGGTCGCTGCCATTCTATTTTTTTCCCCTTCATCCGTCGATTCCTTGAGAGTTCCAATTACAAAATTGCAATGCTCATGATGTGGTGGTCACAGGTAAGCGACTGATTTACATTGCCCTTTGATCATAAATTGAGGTATTAATATTTATGTTTCAATTTAAATACTTCACAGCCTCGGCTCTACGTCGGAAGAGGAATGCATGAAAGCCCATTTTCTCTCTTCAAGTAAAACTTCAGATGCAGATTCTATGGTTTTGCAGAATTATCTTATCTCTTTATTTATGTACATTAATTTTGATTTTTCAGGTATACTTTATTCTGGGTGCTTCTCATCATCACCAAGTTGGCTTTCAGTTATTATATAGAGGTGCCTATGCTATCCATTATCCCCATATATGTTGTTGCATTTGCATAGTAATATATGTTTTGAACAATAGGCAATCCAAATTTCTACACAAACTGAGGATTATTTTTCCAGTTCCTACTTCTCTTTTTTTCCATCATGAATTTCACAAATTCGTGGGTCAATTGCATGCTGCCTAGATTTTATTCTTCTGGATGTGTTGCATATGTGGTTAGGTTTTGAGCATGTTTCTGCATCCACCCACAAATTGAGATATTTATACTTCGATTGCTTTGAAGAGGAAAACGTTTTTTTCAGTTGAACTGTGTATTCAATGCAAATGCTGATTTATTTATTTCTGAATATCCAATTCTATGAAGCTTTTAAATAGCTGTTTCGCCTCCCATAAATTGTTGCAGATAAAGCCTCTGGTAGGTCCAACAAAAACCATTATGAGCGTGCATATATCAGCTTATCAATGGCACGAGTTTTTCCCCCAAGGTAGTCAGCATGACTGGGCTGGAGTTACACCTATATCTCTCACTGCATTTCTTTATGTATGAAATATTGTTACTAACCTGACATACGATTTATTGAGTTTTTTGCTTGTGATTTGCAGCTAGGAGTAACATAGGTGTTGTCATTGCACTCTGGGCCCCTGTTATACTTGTACGAATGATCCATTATTTTCCGTTTATGGTCTTTCTTCTTTACTAAATTTTATTTTATTTTGAGTTGAGGCCCAGCCTACATAGCATTTCTTCTTCCTTTCAGGTTTATTTCATGGATACCCAGATCTGGTATGCAATATACTCCACTCTTTTTGGAGGTGTATATGGTGCATTTCGCCGCCTTGGAGAGGTAACTGGATTTCCTTACTATCATTTTGACTATATGATTTAAAAGTGGTAGCTTCCTTTGGCCATCTGTTATTGTTAATAGTATTAATACATGCCGATATTATTCATTGGCAAGAAGATTTTCCGCTGTTTGTCATTTTTGGTTTACATGGCAAATCAGCATTCCTGAATTTCTTTTGTCGTAGGGTTTTTCTGTGCTGGCTTTAATTTAATAAGAACTGTATGGGGTATAAAAGCTACAAAGGATTTATATTGAGCATGACTTATAATTGTACTACTGTGCAAGATCACTAATTTTTTCCTTGGGATCAATCATTGCTCTCCATCTCTTTTCAGATTCGGACCTTAGGAATGCTTAGATATCGCTTTCGAACATTGCCTGGTGCATTTAATGCCTGTTTAATCCCCGAGGAGAAAAATGAGACGGTAAAGAGGAAAGGGCTGAAGGCCACCTTCTCCCGCAAGTTTGAAGTGGTAATTTATGCGGCTGTTTCTTAATTTTAGTACTATCTACATGATATCTTGAAAATGGAAAAGATAAAATGCATGAACAAAGTTGAAGTTGAAGTTGAATTTGTTGTTCGGAATACTTTGTCCCAGATCCCATCCAGCAAGGAGAAAGGAGCTGCAAGGTTTGCTCAGTTGTGGAACAAAATAATAACAAGTTTCAGAGAAGAAGATCTTATAAGTGACAGGTACCGCTGTCTGAATCTATTGTTGGTTGCTTCTTCCTGTTTAGTGTAAGAACAGAATGGAGAAATATAGACAGTTGTTTCACATCCATTGTTTAAATTAAGTTTTGTTTTTAGGGAAATGGATTTGTTGCTTGTTCCATATTGGGCTGATCGTGATTTGGAAGTCATGCAGTGGCCACCATTTTTGCTTGCAAGCAAGGTTCCCTTTGATCTTTTACTTTCCTTTTTCATAATATTTTATATCACGCTTTAAAAATTATGGTTGGTCATTTCAGTTAGTCGTCCCCAAGAGACCCCCTCATTCATTGTTTTGCATTTTCAAGTTGAATATGATATGAACAAGGCCCTGATCAAAAAAAAAAAAATGATATGAACAAGGCAGGGATGCCACAATGTTTTCTTGGTGTCGAAATTAATTTTAAGGAAGCAATTACAAACTTTGTAGTTTGTACAGAAGGGGCGCTCTATATTAATGGTGCAAACAAACTTAATCAAGTTAGGTATTGATCTTTTTTTATATTTAAGTTCAGGCTTTATTTTTTTAGCCTGCCTGAAGTTCATGTCAAAGCTTGAAAAATGAACTATTTTTGGCTCAAAGTCTGCGCAAGTTCGAATTGGAGCTTGATTATTTTGGTTTGAATTTCATATCGAGCTTCTATTAAGGAAATGCTCGACTTCAGGCTCGAGCTCGTGAGTTCGTGTAATATTAAGTATATTTACAAATTATTAATTAAATATAGAAATTTGTGAACTATTTCGAACACGTTCGATCTCGGTTAGAATTTGATAATTTTGAATGTGAGTCGAAGAATATTCGAACCAGCTTTAAATCTATTGAGCCAGCTTCATTCATTTGCACCACACCCTTAATCAATGATATTTAAAGTGTTGGCACATTTGAAATTATGGCTGCCTTGGCCCCATTTCTGAATCGAGCATTTCTTTATATTGTTAAGGATGATAGTTGATGCAAGTATTTGCACTATTGTATCGATTTCTTTTCGTTTTCTGAACAGCAGAATTGATAAATAACATATTTGCCAATCTCTAGCTTGCTGATTTTGTTTAATTAATCAGATTCCAATTGCTGTGGATATGGCTAAGGACAGTAATGGCAAGTATAGTGAGCTTAAAAGAGAATAACATCTGATGATTTCATGGATTCTGCTGTTGGCGAGTGCTATGCTTCATTTAGGAATATCATTAAATTTTTAGTTCGTGGTGATCGAGAAAAGAGTAAGATTTATTTATTGCTCTTGAAATTCCAATATGTATACTACTTACTTTTTTGACATCCAATACATTTTTCAGGGTTATTGATTACATTTTTTCTGAAGTTGACAAACATATAGCGGGTGATGATCTATTAACCGAATCCAACTGAGTGCTCTTCCAAATCTTTATGATCTCTTTGTTAAGCTTGTAAAATACTTGGTAAAAATGTCTGTCTTGACATCTCATTGTTTATTTTTTCTTGAAAGATTATTAACTCTGATTCTGTTAATTTGGTGATTTAAAGTTTATGCTGAAGTCAGCTTTTTTGTTTTTTTTTTTTTTCTCTCTTTATTTTT
>CAJQUN010002255.1:0-29794 GCA_907163345.1 Haberlea rhodopensis
AGCCGTGAGCTTCAACCATCGCCGCCGTCTTGCTTGGTGGTTCGTGGTGGTCGTTGATCGGTTATTGTAACCGTGAGTCTTGTTGGTTCAAGATAAGTCTAGCAACTTGTTCTTGAACGTCCCTTTCGATTCGATCGTGTGGATACCGTAGAGACGAAGGCGAAAAACTTTCGTTTGTGACTCGGAGTTCGTTGGACGTGCTGCTCCGTGGATTCTGCTTCAACGCGCTACAAGGGTAGACTCTTATGTAATTCTCTAATCCGATATGAATCCCTTGTATAGATCGCTGGTTTGTAATCCCAAAATTTTATTCCGCTGCGTTGTATGCTCATGGGGTACTTACAGATGTATGTGGACCAATAAGCACACATGCTAGAGGTGGTTTTCAATACTTTGTTACATTTACTGATGACTTCAGTAGATATGGGTATGTGTATCTTATGAAACACAAGCATGAAACTTTGAAAAGTTCAAAGATTTCAAGAATGAAGTACAAAACCAACTTGGTAAAAAGTATCAAAATCCTCCGATCAGATCGAGGAAGTGAATACTAAGCAATAGTTTCATGACTATCTAAAGGAGTGTGGGATAGTCCCACAACTCACTCCTCCGTATACTCCACAATGGAATGGTGTATCCGAAAGGAGGAATCGAACCTTGTTGGACATGGTTCGATCAATGATGAGTCATGCAGATCTTCCGATATCCTTTTGGGGACATGCTTTAGAAACAGCAATATTCATACTGAACCGTGTTCCATCTAAATCAGTGGAAAAGACACCATATGAGATATGGACTGGGAAACGTTCTAGTATGTCTTTTATGAAGATTTGGGGTGTGAGGCTTTCGTGAGACGTCACGCCTCTAACAAATTTGGACCCAAATCTGATAAGTGTTATTTGTGGGGTATCCTAAGGAAACGAAAGGATACTATTTCTATTATCCCACCGAGAACAAAGTGGTTGTTGCTCGGACTGATTGTTTCTTGAAAGAGAATTTATTTCTAGAAAAACTAGTGGGAGACATATAGAACTTAGTGAAGTTCAAACACACAAGAAAACACTGAACATGATATTGAGATGGAAACAGAGCAGTCACCACAAGTTGTTATGGATGAAGTGCCTACTCAAGAGACACAAGCCCAGCGTAGGTCTGTAAGAGAACACCGGGAGCCACAGAGATATGGATTTCTTGTGACTCAACAAAGTGACTTAGTACTTATTGATGAGGATGAGCCGTCATCTTATCAAGAAGCTATAATGGGCACTGTTTCTGATAAATGGCAAGAGGCCATGAAATCTGAGATGGATTCCATGTATACAAACCAAGTATGGACTTTGGTTGACCCACCTGAAGGGGTGAGACCCATAGGGTGCAAATGAATTTTCAAGAAGAAGACCGACATGGATGGTAATGTACAAACCTTTAAAGGTCGACTGGTAGCAAAAGGTTTCAAACAAATTCATGGTATTGACTATGATGAAACTTTTTCACCAGTTGCCATGGTTAAATCCATTAGGATCTTACTTGCAATAGCTGCATTTCATGATTATGAAATCTGGCAGATGTATGTCAAAACAGCTTTCCTTAATGGAAATCTGCTTGAGGATGTGTACATGACACAGCCCGAGGGTTTTGTCGATCCAAAGGATGCTGGAAAGATATGCAAGCTACAACGATCCATTTATGGATTGAAGCAAGCTTCTCGGAGTTGGAATCTTCGTTTTGATGTGCAGTCAAAGAGTTTGGTTTCATCAAAAACGTAGATGAACCTTGTGTCTACAAGAAGGTCAGTGGGAACATAATTATCTCCTAATATTTTATGTGGATGACATACTTCTAATTGGGAATGATATCCCTGCCTTACAATCTGTAAAGATTTGGCTAGGAATTGCTTTTCTATGAAAGACTTGGGTGAAGCTACCTATGTATTAGGTATCAAGATCTATAGAGATAGATCAAGAAGATTACTTGGTCTAAGTCAAAGTACATACATAAACAAAGTGCTAAAACGGTTTAGCATGCAAGAATCTAAGAAAGGATTCGTGCCTATGACAAATGGGATACATCTCTCGAAGGATCAGTGTCCTTCAACACCAGATGAGAGACAACGCATGAGTAAGATTCCATATGCGTCAGCTATTGGATCTATCATGTATACCATGATATGTACTCGTCCCGATGTCTCGTATGCTTTGAGCATGACGAGCAGATATCAAGTAGATCCAGGTGAAAATCACTGGATTGCAGTCAAGAATATCCTGAAGTACTTGAGAAGAACTAAGGATACATTCTTGATTTATGGAGGTGAGGAAGAGCTCAATGTAATAGGTTACACTGATGCAAGTTTCCCAAACCGACAAAGATGATTTCGATCGCAATCAGGATATGTGTTTTACCTAAATGGAGGTGCTGTAAGCTGGAAGAGTTCAAAGCAAGAGATAGTAGCCGATTCTACAACTGAAGCTGAATACATTGCTGCCTCAGATGCAGCAAAGGAAGCTGTTTGGATCAAGAAGTTCATTTCTGAACTTGGGGTGATGCCTAGCATACTAGATCCGATTGAACTCTATTGTGACAACAATGGAGCCATCGCATTGGCTAAGGAACCTAGATCTCACCAAAGATCCAAGCACATACTTCGGCGCTTTCATTTCATTCGAGAAATCGTTGAAAGAGGAGATGTTAAAATATGCAAAGTACCAATAGATGATAATGTATCTGACCCATTGACGAAGCCACTGTCACAGCAGAAGCATGATCGTCATACTAGATCTCTAGGCATTTAGTATATGTCTGATTGGTCTTAGTGCAAGTGGGAGATTTGTTGGGATATGCCCTAAGACAAGTCATTAGATGATTGTTTATGATATACACTGTATTATGATTTTTATAAATGGCAATTCATTATTATATATTATTCGTGTATCTGTGTAATATGAATTAATATATAAGTTAATGTCCTTAGAATAATATTGTATTGTTCTTAAAGATTGTCCCTAGTCAAGTATTATCATGAATAAGGATAATGATAATGCATTGAGACTAGTATGTTTTGATTGATGAATTGTTCATAGATATGAGATATCAAATCAACACATGGGTACATGTTAGAGAACGATGTACTGGACAGACCCACCATGAGAATGCTACATGGATAGTTATATGAGTGTCATAAGCAATTCTCATAGTGATAATAATGTATGTGATCCTTACGACTTGAGATCAGAGATCCCAATATAAGGAGTTATGTATCTTGATATTGTGATATCCCGAAATAATTAATTGCAATTTGGGCATTAATTGTGTTTATATGATTAATTATGGAGGTAATTAATTATGTGCTGGAATTATTTATCTTATGGAAATACTTAGTCACATGGTAGGAGTGACCCGGGAGAGCATTTCAGGGTGCATGTTGTGCATGTTGGAAAATTGTTACTTAGCATGTTTTATTTGCCATGGTTAGCAATTAATTGTAAATCATGAGTTTAATTGTGATTATGGTGCATTTTGGTAAATGCCTTTTAAATATCATGTTGGGATGTTTAATACATCATGTTAGTTGTGGGGATACAATTAAACTTGTTTTAATACCTTTACCCCCCCACCTTTACCAAAACACTTTTCATTTTTCCCCCCTTTCCACAACCTACCCTCCTCATTTTCGTTCTTGAGCTTAGGGGTGAAGAAAATCCTTCCAAAATCTTGATTGGTGTTGTTTTATTGGGAGATTTGAAGTCCCAAGAGGTATGGATACCTCTATTGTTGATTTTGTAATGTTTTATTTAAGTTTGGTATGGTTTTGAAGGGTTTTAAATGAGTTTGTTTGACGTTGGTGTTCTTTTTGGGTGAGTGTTAGATTTCATGAGTTGTATGAGGATGTTTATTGAAGATTGTTGTAGTGATTTGGTATGGTTGGTGTTTTAATATATGAGTTTGTTTGAGTATGAGGAAGAAGAAGGATGAATAGTGCCCGAAAATCGGGTGTGCAAGACCTCGGCGATCGATCGGCGCCTTCAGCGATTTGATCGCGAGTTGCAGGGCTGAAGGCAGTAGCCTTCAGCGATCGATCAACGAGTTTGGATGCGATCGATCGGCGATGAGGTCGCGATCGATCGGCGCAACTCTGCGATCGATCGCGAATTGTAAAATTTTGTTGGGCGATGCAGTAGGTAGTCTCGCGATCGATCGGGGCTATATTGGCGATCGATCGCGCGAGACACCAAATTTGGTTGTTTTTGGTTTTTATGTAGGATTTTTGGTATCGGACTATTATTGGGTTCTAATATTGATTTGTGTAAATGTGTAGAACCATCCCAGGGTGGCGACACAGCCAAGGAATTGAGTCCTACCACATCCTACTTTTTGGAAAGGTACGTAGAGGACGTACGGGCACCCAGCGGTACATGTATCTAGTATACTCATTATTATGCCATTGTGGATGCGAGTATATATGTGATTATGCATACATGTTGAATTATGCATGATGATTGTATATGCATATGATGGTTATTGGTGCACATCCCATGAGTCGTGGTCATCCCTTGATGATTTATGCTTGCCGCTATTTGGTTTGTTTCCGCTAAATGTGAAGCGAGGGGTGGGAGCGCCGAATGTCACATTTGAGCATGGTTATCATATAGGGCGAGGAAAGAATATTTGCCGCTCAATGTGAGCGAGGGGTGGGAGCGCCGCATGTCCATTGAAGCGAGGTTATTCTATGCCGCCTATATGTAATAAGCGAGGGGCATTAAAATACATTGTGATGGACAGACTAGGGATTGGTGATTGGTATTTCGTATTGATGAGATGGTATTATGTCATGACATGTCTAGACCATTAAATAATCTATTGATTATACTCATGAGTTATGGTACAGGGACAACCAAACGGGAAGCGTTTAAAATGCATGGGAAAAACAGGAAGTGTTTTATTATGATTATGCATTTCCGCTTTATATTCATATTGTGTTGAATATGATTGATATTATTGCTCATGTTGGGGGTTGTCCTTGTAGGTACACTTTTGGCATGATAGAAGGGCTAGACGGGTTGAGGGTGGTGAGCTTGTGAAGAATTCTTTTGAGGAAGGAAGGACAGGATTAATTTTGTATAGTATCTACTCTAGGAGTAGTGTAAAGCTTATAGTGGATAACATCATTATTTTGATTTGGGAATGTAACTAATCCATTGATAGTCCTCATTTTGGCATGTAATTCTTAAGGCTCATAGTCTCAACACAATTATTTTACTCTGATCATTTATATTAGCTCTAATTATGCCTTTAATCCGCACTTAAGGAACTAGGGTCCTTACATTAGTGGTATCAGAGCAGTGGTTAGAGAACCCGGGAACGAGAGAAGGGTTAGCCTTAGCATGATTGGCTAGGTGCTTAGATTTGAAGCATGTTTATGCATGTGGTGCATATTGATGTATATCCTGTTATACTAACATGCTTATTATCATTCATGTTATCTAACGGCATAACATATATATTGTTTTGGAATTGTTGTTAACCTTTGTGTTTACAACATGGCTGCTATGAATGCGGGGAACCTTAATGAAGAAGTTGGCGAGTGTGGGCAGTGTTAACGCTTGCATTGGTCAGGCAAACCCTCTACCTTCCACCAGCAGTAGGCAATGGAACCAGTGGCTCAGTTATTGCTACCTGATGAGATTAGCTTGACTCAGTTTCTGTCTTACCACCCCCGCCCCGGTTTGAGGGAACAGAATCAGGAGAGGAAGCTGAGGAGTGGCTTGGAAAGACTTGAGCAGATATTGTTATCGGCTCCTTGTGCTGTTACAGCTTGGCTGAGGCTGGCAAGAGTTCAAGTTGGGCAAAGAAACCTCTAATGTGGTGGAGGAGCACGGTAATGGAACTGAGAGCACTGGGTGCTGTGATTGATTGGACACTCTTCAGAACTCGGTTTCTGAACCGGGTACTTCTCCGCAGCGGCGAGACAGACGAAGGAGGATGAGTTTGCAAGTTTGAAACAGGGGAACATGACAGTGTCAGACTATGCCATGCGGTACTCTTCGTTGCCTGAGGTATGTTTCCCCACATTGCCACCAATGGGCACGCCAAGATGAGAAATTTTATGAAGGGGTTGCGAACCGGAGCTCTTTGACCGGGTTATCACCAATAACCCAACTTCTTTTGATGATGCTCACCAAGAGCGGAGCTTGCCGAGATTGGAGTAGGGAGCTTATCCTAGTGCTGTGCCACCACAAGTACCACAACAGAGGCAAGCTAATGACAGCTTGAGGCCCCGGGGAGAGCCATTTAAACCTCATGGTGCCTCTTCATCTTCACGGTTCGGTGGGAAGAAATTCTTTTGGTCAGAAAGCAGGAGAACAAGAAGAGCAATTGGTCCGCCAACCGAGGGTCTACGCCATGGAAAAATAGATCGGGGGAGCCATGGCGCGACAATTGTGGAGGGCCACATTCTTTGAATAAGTGCCCTGCCTGTTATAGCTGTGGCAAGATGGGCCACATCTCTCGGTATTGCCCCACCCGGGGAGGATAGTCAGAGTTTCAGGGCAACAGGCCGAAATTTTATGACAGGACAGTACACCAGATGGCAAGCAGTTTGTCCCCTCGACCATCGGGAGGTTAGACAGTGGGACCGTCCCAGGGACAGGTGTATGCGCTGACCAGAGAGCAGGCTCAGGCAGCCCTAGAGGAGGTGATCGCCGGTACGTGTCATTTATTTACGTACCATGCTTTTATTTTGATAGATACATGTGCCTCCCACTCTTTTGTATCTGTTGGCTTTGTGGAGAGACACCATATGCGCACGTCTTCTCTACCCACGCCTCTCTTTGTCTCGACACCCACTGGAAGAAATGTCGTTGCTGATCAGTTCATGGCAGATTGCCTCATTTATTTTGAGGGCAACGAGTTGAAGGCAGACTTGATTGTGTTGGGCATGTCAGACTTCGACTGCATTGTGGTTATTGATATTCTGAACAGATATCAGGCAGTGGTAGATTGCCGGCAGAAAACAGTGAAGTTCAGACCTGATCTGGGTAGTCAGTGGACGTTTTATGGCAACGGTTCTCGTGCGAAGATCCCGTTGATTTCAGCGATCAAGATGACTCAACTGTTGGAACGTGGCCACACGGGCTATCTCATCTATGCCGTGGACACGTCTGGGAAGAATAAAGAATTGAGAGTTGAGGATGTGCCAGTAGTAGCAGAATTTGCTGATGTATTCCCAGAGGAGATCCCAGGATTCCCACCGGCTAGAGAAGTTGAGTTTGGGATCGAGTTGTTACCGGGGACATCCGCTATCTCTCGTGCACCTTACAGGATGGCACCGGCGGAGTTGAGAGAACTGAAGGAGCAGTTGCAGGAGCTCCTTGACAAGGGATATATACGCCCGAGCGTATCGCCATGGGGCGCACCGATTCTATTTGTGAAGAAGAAGGACGGTTCGATGCGGTTGTGCATCGATTACCGGCAACTGAATAAAGCCACAGTAAAGAACAAATATCCTCTCCCAAGGATTGATGACTTGTTTGATCAATTGCAAGGTACCGGACTTTATAGCAAGATTGATTTGAGGTCCGGGTACCATCAGATTCGAGTCAGGGAGGAAGATGTACAGAAGACAGCATTCCGGACTCGATATGGACATTATGAGTTCCTAGTGATACCGTTCGGCGTGACGAATGCTCCAGCGGTCTTTATGAGTCTGATGAACAGAGTGTTTCAGTCGTATCTTGATCAGTTCGTCATTGTATTTATTGACGACATTCTCATCTACTCCCGGAGTGAGGAAGAGCACGTGAAACACTTGAGGACAGTACTCCAGATTCTCAGAGACCACCAGTTGTATGCCAAGCTCAGCAAGTGTGAGTTTTGGTTGAGCAGTGTAGTGTTTCTGGGGCATGTCATATCGAGCAGCGGAATATCAGTGGATCCCAGGAAGATTGAAGCTGTGATGGAGTGGGCTGCACCCACTTCTGTGCCTGAGATACGGAGCTTCCTTGGTTTGGCCGGTTATTATCGACGCTTCGTCGAGGGCTTTTCGAAGATTGCCAAGCCGTTGACACAGTTGACACAGAAAGGAGTACCATTCTTTTGGTCAGAAGCTTGTGAGGAGAGCTTCCAGGAGTTGAAGCACCGTTTGACCACGGCGCCAGTGTTAGTGATCCCTACGAAAAACTCCAGATTTGTTTTGTATACCGATGCATCACTCCAGGGCCTTGGGTGTGTACTGATGCAAGATAAGCATGTGGTAGCTTATGCATCGAGGCAGTTGAAGCCGCATGAGTCTAGATACCCAGTCCATGACTTGGAATTGGCGGCTATCATCTTCGCCCTGAAGATTTGGAGACACTATTTGTATGGTACTTCATTTACCATATTCACGGATCACAAGAGCCTCAAGTTTTTATTCACTCAGGCGGAGCTGAACATGAGGCAGAGGAGGTGGATGGACTTACTCAAAGACTATGATTGTGAGATTGAGTACCATCCCGGAAAAGCTAATTTGACAGCAGACGCTTTGAGCCGGAAAGTGAGGAGTTCTGCTGAGCATGTGCATGATCACATGGCACTTGGAGAACACATGCCACTAATTAATTTATCTCATGTTTAATTTGGACCGTTAATCTTGCAAGAGAGTGATGTATTGACACATGGATTCCACAATATATCAAACATATTAAAAACCATGCCAAATAACATGGAAAGCCACACCCTAAACCTCCATTTCAGATTTTTTTTATTTTTTATTTTAGTGAATCCACTTTCTCTTTCTTCAATCCTCAACAAACACTCCACCTTCTCTCCTCCTTCTCTCCTCATCATAAATTTCTAAATTTCAGCCAACTTTTAGATTAAAATTCTCTTGAAATCTTGAGTGCATGTCACATGCAAACAAAGATTAAGAAGCTACAAGGCAAGGATGATAGTTAGATGCAAGGATTTTCAAATTTGAAGCAAGTTTGGAGGAGTTCAAGCTAGGAAGGAGCCATGGTGGAAACCTTTTGGGTCTACAAGGGTATGTACTTGTTTTTATTTATTTTAGATGGATTTTATGGATTTTGGGTCGAAAATATAGGGAGAACCACAAAAATGTTGGTGTCTTTTTATTAAAGCAGAATCTGAAAATATTTGATGTTGCATAGAGTAGATTGTTCTGTATTTCGATTTCCTTAACATCTGAATCTGACTTTTAGCCTCAAACAAAAGTTGTAGATATATGTGTTGTCGTCCTGTGGTTAAAATTTGAGACCATTTTGGACTTGAAATGAGTGAGATATACTCATTTTACTAAGAGGCGCCAGATTCGACTCTGCATGTGCTGAAAATGCACATGCAGTGTAGAATTCTGAACTTTTGATAAACTTAATTTTCTATTTTGATGTCGGTATTCAAATGAAAATTGTAATTCTTTGAAATCTCTTGAATTAAAAAAAATATGACTCAATTCGGACTTATTTCCGAGTAGTTATGAATTTTATACTTTAAGTGCACAATCTATGTCTTGCATGTGGACGAAAATCCCATGCAGTGTGTTATCCGAGTTCATGAGCATTTTTGGCTAGGAATTCCGGAAACTGTCCTGCAATAAGTATTTTAGTAATTTGAGTTGGCTGTCATTTGCCACTGGAATCACCCAATTTGAAGTTAAAATGAAAAAGATATGGCGATTTTACTAAAACTGCTCGAGCTGGAAAACAGAATTTCAAAAGCTACGTTTTTAGTGTTTTTACTACATTTAAATGGAGGAATTAGCTCAACATCATTATAGAAGAAAATGAAGTCCTTTGAGTTTTTGAACTTTAAGAACTGGATTTGGGTCATTTGGACTTCATATGAATTTATTATGAATTTTGAACGAAAACTGGTCAGTCTGAATTTTGAAGGAAAATCAGTAGGAACCATCCTTTAAACTTGTAGCTATTGTGCCTACTTAAGCACTTGGTGATAATTTTTAGTATATATGACCAGGTTAATAGATTCCGGGGTTGATCTGAGAAGTCTCGATAGATTAGCTTGGGTCGAGGTACGTTGAAATGAGTTGTATCACGACGTCTGGCAAATGCGTGTAATGATACTACTGTATGACCTGTTATGCTATTACTTGATAAATATGATTTTATTGTCACCATATGATTCTATGTGACTATATGACATGATGAATGTCTTGGAGTACATGATATTTGAAATTACATGATTTGTATATACTTTCACATGAGATTGCATGATATATTGAGTTGCATATGTCATTTGATGCATAAATGATTCATGTGCATATCATATTGATCTATCATTCCTTTGATATCCATGATTATGACTGAGTTGATTCACTCTAAGTGTTGGGGAGCACGAGCACGGCGATGACAGGCAGTATAGGTAGCGACTGTAGTCACGCGCGTGTCACCGGACCTAGACACGAGGGATGGACGAACACAGCACATAGGATCAGTCTCCTAGCGTAATGTGCGTGTGTTGTCACCCTCTGCTCGAGCTGCATTATTTGATGATACCTTCCTTTGGACTCCGATATTTGGTATCTTGAGATTCGATTCTTTATACCCATTCATACATAGCATTCATACATGGTATGCATTGCATGATACTTTGTCATACTTGACATGATCTATTTATTTCTCGTACTGGGTTCTGACCCCCGTAGTGGGGGCTGTCATGTCTTTGTTGTATGGGCATGACAGGTGGTACAGGTAGACGTACTGCGGATGCTCGGGTGAAGCATCGATGAATACCAGAGCTCCTTGAGAGTGAGCTCAGGTTTATGTTTTATGTTTTGAGTCCCAGTAGTTGTTAGAGTATTTTGACTTATGTTTTAAATTTACCTGGGTATGCCCCGAGTATCTGTATTTTAATTATTCTACTACCGGTTGATTTTCTACTTGATATTTATGTTATGATCAACATGTTGAATTGGAAACCGTAATTACATGTTTTAAGTATCAGTATAAATGTATCACCTAAAAGCAAAAAAAATTTTAGGGCCGTTTGATAAGACCTTTGAAATAAATCTTCCGCTGTTTACGCTAATTAATCATTATGTGTTAATTAAACACCACATTAGGATCGGGCCCTCACAATCAAAGTGGCGAAAATTAGAGACTCTCAGAACAGACATAGGATGTGAATTCATTGTAAAAGCCTTCATGGAATATTGCAAAGAAAGGGGGACCAAAGGCAGCTGACAGTAAGATATAATCCACAACAAAACGGAGTTGCAGAGCAAAAAAATGTACTATTGTTGAAATAACTCGAAGCATGATGACTGGAAAAGACTACTAAAGTGTTTTTGGGCAGAAGCATTAAATACAACAGTCTATATTTTGAACCATTCACCAACAAAAGCGGTTCCAAATAAGACATCATACGAAGCATGGCACCACATGAAGCCACATGTAAGCAATCTTAAAGTATTTGAATGCATTGCCTAGTCATACATTCCTTTCGAGCAAAGAGAGATACCTGATGATAAAGGAGGGAAAATTATTTTGTTGGATATAGTGACGAATCCAAGAGATATTGGTTACTAGGACAAAAAACAAATAAGATTGTTATCTCTCCGGATGTTATATTTGACGAAACTAAGTCATGGAATTGGGAAGAGGATAAGAAGATGAAACACATTGTATATGCGTTCAGTCCAACAACAATTTCAAAAATCAACGAGATCAACCAAGCACAAGCACATGTTGAGGTCCTAGCGCCAGTTTGCCTCCATCATCAGAAGAATTCTATACATAATCAAAAAGCTCAATGAGAGAGTACGAAGCATTGCAAAAAGATATGAGACATGTGATGTGGCATTCTTTACTTGTGAGCCATAAAATTTTGAAGAAGCTGCGAAATAAGAAATTTGGATAAATGCAATTGATGAAGAAATTGCAAACATTTTGAAAAGAAATATATATTGAATAGAATATTTTCCAAAAGAAAGAGTGTGATTGGTATCAAATGGTTTTACAAAACAGAAGACAAAGAAGATGGCTCAATCTAGAAGTATAAATCCCGCCTAGTTACAAAGTGTATTCTCGACAACCCGGAATCAATTTTAATGAAACATTTGCTCTAGTTGCTCGCATAGAAACAATTCAAATTGTACTTGCTAAGTAGCAGCACAATTAAAATTGCCAGTCTATCAGTTAGATGTAAAATAAGCTTTTCTGAATGGAGAATTAAAAGAATAAGTTTATATCGAGCAACCAGAAGGCTATGTGGTCTAAGCAAAGAAGATAAAGTCTATCGACTCAAAAAAAAACTATATGGATTGAAGCAAAGCACCAAGAGTCTAGAACAACAAAATTGATAAATATTTTCAGAGAAATGGATTTGAAAAACGAGCCGTCATTATACATAAAGAAGCAAGGTACACAAGATTTTCTTATTGTTTGTTTCTATGTAATTGACTTGATATACACACACAAATATAGCTATGGTGCAAGAATTCATAGGTGCCATGATGAAAGAAAATGAGATGACAGATTTGGGTCTCATAAAATATTTTCTTGGGATTCAAGAATCAAAAGGTGAATTATTTTATTTCTCAAGAAAAATATCTGGAGTAGCTACTGAAAAAATTCTAGATGAGCAATTGCAAGCCAATCTCAACTCCGTTAACTGTCAATGAAAAGTTTCAGGATGATGACACAACCAAAGTTGACTCAAAATTGTATCGAATCTTAGTGGGTCCTTGATCTACCTGACAAACACAAGATCGTACATTGTTTATACAGTCAGCTTGATTTCAATATTTATGTATTAACCAAGCAAGTTACATTATGCAGCAGTGAAAATAATTCTATGATACCTTCAAGATACCAGACAAATTGGTATCAAGTATGTTAGTGAAAAAGAAAACAAATTGTTTGGATACATTGATAGTGATTGGGCTTGATCAGTTGATGATCGAAAAAGTACATCCGGATGTGTATTTATTTGGGTTCAAAAATAATCTATTGGGCATCCAAGAAGCATAAGATTATATCACTCGCATTTGCTGAAGCAGGGATATATTACAGCTACTAGCTACTGATGCAGCAACATGTGAAACAATTTGGCTCAGAAGAATTTTAGCAGATTTATAGCAGAAGCAAAGCAACTCCTACAATAATTTTTTGTGATAATATGTCAACTACAATGACAAAGAATCCGTTTTTTCATGCATATACAAGAAGCCTGATGAATAATCAAGAAATTCAATTGGAATTCTTGAATACGAAAGAGCAGGTATCAAACAGTTTCACAAAAGCAGTTAATGTAGAATTTGAGCAGCTCAGAATGAAGTCTGGATTATAAATTAAGCTGGGGTGTTAAAAAATAATAAAAATAATAATAATTTGCAATCCACATGGAAGGTAATGGAAAAGATTGTCATAGGCGGTGGTCAAAGATGGCTAGAGTTATGAAATTAATTCACGTATGATTTGAAAAGAAGTAAGAAATGACAACTTATCTCAATGTGATTGATGAAGAAAAAACGTGGAATTGAATGCTGCAATAAATTTGGAAAAAGAATTGTATACGTAATTTGTTCTACCTATAAATATGTATGCTCAATAGCATTTGTGTATAGAAATCAAGTGAGGAAAAAATCAGAATTCTCTATTGCACGAGATACAAAATTGAGAGAATTTGAGTCGCAATGCGAAAACTCAATTGAAATATATTACATTTCAAAATATATAGCCTCACATTTTATCAATATCTTTTTATTATATAATACACCCAACATATAAGGCATACAAATCAACCCATTCTCAATCTTCTCCTTGATAAAGTTTTTGTCCACCTCTATGTACTTTGTTCTATCATGAAGTACTTGATTATGAGCAATCGGGATAGCAGTTTTGTTGTCACAAAATACTTCATAGGCTCATGATTAGAGACCTTCAATTATTCCAACAATCTATTAATACACAACACTTCACATATTCCATGAGCTATTGATCTAAACTCAGTTTTCGCACTGTTCCTTGCCACCACATTTTTCTTTTACCTTCTGCCAGATGACAAGTGCCACCAACAAATGTGCAGTAGCCAGAGGTTGATCGTCTATCCATAGTGCTTCCGGCCCAATCTGCATCAATACAGCCTTCAACTTGTAATTGCCCACGATTTTTGAGCAACAGACCTCTTCCAAGGCTGCCTTTAGGTATTTGAGAATGCTATAGACGGTATCAATGTGTTCTGTTCCAGGTGCATGCATAAACTAAGAGACCATACTAACTGCGAATGCTATATCTGGACGAGTACGCGAGTCTTCCAACAAGTCTTTGATATTATTCTTTATTGTAACATATTCAGCTCTACAAAGTTGTAGCCTAAGGTTAGGTTCAATAGGTGTTTCAAGTGGCTTACATCATAGTAGAGCCATCTCTTCAAGCAGATCAAGGACATATTTGCGTTGGTTAACAAATATTCCTTCTTTGGATCTAGTGAACTCCATTCCGAGGAAGTATTTTGGTGCACCCAAATCCTTGATCTCAAGTCAGTTGCAAGCCTCCCTTTTAATCTTTCAAGTTCTACATTATCATTATCTGTCAAGACAATATCATCTACACAAACCACTAAAATTGTCATCGTGCCTTCTTTATCGTGTTTGTAAAACTTGGTAGATCAGCTTGCCTTTTGTTGGGATATGCCCTAAGAAAACTCATTAGATGATTGTTTATGACATACAATGTATTATGATTTTATTAATGGTAATTCATTATTATATATTATTTGAGTATCTGTGTAATATGAATTAATATATAAGTTAATGTCCTTAGAATAATATCGTATTGTTCTTAAAGAATGTCCCTAGTCCAGTATTATCATGAATGGGGATAATGATAATGCATTGAGACTAGTATGTTTTGATTGATGAATTGTTCATAGATATAAGATATCAAATCAACACATGGGTACATGTTAGAGAACAATGTACTGGGTAGACCCACCATGAGAACGCTACATGGATAGTTATATGAACGTCATAAGCAATTCTCATAGTGATAATAATGTATATAATCCTTACGACTTGAGATCACCAGAGATCCCAACATAAGGAGTCATGTATCTTGATATTGTCAAACGTTACATGTAACAGGGTAAACTATAAAGACAATCATTGGATACACCACGAATTATGTAGAGGGATGTTGAGTGATCAAGAAAGGATTTGTCCCTCCTATATAACAGGAGAAGTGTTTGGGCCCTTGATCAAGTAAGACTAAAATGTATGGCCATGCTCGAATGAGTAGATATGTGGTATCGAGCTTATTCGTTTATTCTAGTTCTACTTGGGGATCAAGAAATAAAAGATTGAATATATGAGTATGACTATTACATGACTCGTGTTCAATCTAAACACAATGGACAAAGGGATTAAGTTACATGGTTAATATTATCACAGTCCGTAGGTTATGTCGAGTCAATGACATTCTTGTAATTTGGGTAGCCTTGATGTGTTGCTAGATACCGCTCATTGCTTGTGACATAAAATTAGATTTTATGTCGCTGCCAACATTGCAAGATCCTATCGGGTCACACAATAGATTTAATCGATAAAGGGAAATAAGATTCTATATATTGTATATATATGTGGATTTAATTAAATGTTGGTTATGGGCCAAATGGATTTTAAAAAGCCTTTAATTAATCCATGTATTGGAGATATAATAGTTTACTTAAGGTTTGAGTTGTGAGTAAGACAAGACAATTCACACAACCTAAAACAAAGAGCCACGACCGCCGCTTGTTCGAAGCTCTCGGCCACCGCCGCCTTGATCTTCACGGCCGCCCTTGTCCGGTTATAGTAACCGTGAGTTTTGTTTCGTTTAAGAACGAGTCTAGCAACTTGTTCTTGAACACTTTCGATTTGATCGTGTGGATACCGTAGAGACGAAGGTTCAAATCTTTGTTCGTGACTCGTGGTCTTGCAACGAGGATTCTGCTACAAACACGCTACAAGGGTATGATTCTTATCAATCTCGGTATGATTAACTTTGTATAGGTCCAGTGGTAGGAATCAAGTTTTATTTTCTGCTGCGTATTGCTTGATTGATTCCTAACAGTGGTATCAGAGCCGTGTATAGAGCTCATATCGGATTTATGTGATTAATTGTTTAATCATGTTTTGAATCTTTTGCATGCTTTAAAACTGTTTAATTCATATATGATATGTGTTAATCGATTTTGTGGGAATTATCGCAATATTATATGTGATATAATTGACGGATCAAAATATATGATAATATGTGATCAAAACCGAGCCATTGGCTCACATGGTCCTCACGGCCGCTGCATGGAGCTAGGGTCTTGGACCCTTGGCTCGTGCATGGGCTGAGCCACCGCCGTTGGGCTAGGGTTTCGAACCCTAGGAACCATGGCTCTCGATCGCCGCCGCTATGCAACTTGGGTTTCGAACCCTTTGGGCTCGATGAGGTCCAAGCCGCCGCCGAGATGGCTAGGGTTTCGAACCCTAGTCTCATGCTTGGTTAGGCCATGGGTTGGGCTAAGGTTTCGAACCTTGGACCGATCCATGGCTTGAGGCGCGCCAAGTATCCGTGGCATGTGATGTCCCGAGCGTACGATAATTTCATAAAATTTTATTTTACAGTTTTAATTGGAATTAAATTTAAAATGTTTAGAATTTAATTCATTAATTGTTATAGCATGTTTTATGTGTTGTTTGAGCATGGTGCATGGTTATAGCCCTATGACCTATTAGATAGAATTTTGTGAATTTTTGTAATATAATATGGCCTGCGAGTCGTGCCTTCTCTATTTTTCTAAATGTTATCCCTCCCCTACGTTCTCCTCGAATGTAAATCGAGGAATTCTCTATATCATGTAATTGTTATATAGTATAGTTTATTTTGTTGATGGAGATCAATGAAGATGAGCCAAGGTGCCGGGATGAGGAGGCCATTCACAAAAGGGAGCCAAAGAGGTGCTTGGAGAAGTTACCTTGGGTTGACCTTTTAGTAGTTTCTCATTGGCTTGAGAAAATCATTAGTTGGGGCTATAACCATGTCACGTTTATTTTTTGTTGATGTATGAGATGCATGTTTATTGTTTTATTTAATATTGATGCTTGATATACATATATGTAGATATGTATATATTCATATATATACCAGACATAATTTCAATATTAATAAAATCATGAGATCAATAAATCCCTCTTATAATATTAAGTCAAATCAAGATGCCTTCCAATTAAAAATTGTGATGCCCCGAAATTAATTATATGCGATCTGGGCATTAATTACGTTTATATGATGAATTATGTTGATAATTGATTTATGTGTTGAAATTAATTATCATGTGAAAATGCTTAGTCACTTGATAGGCGTGGCCCGGGGTTGAATTTCGGGGTACATGTTATGCATGTTAGAAAATGGGGTGTTAACATGATTTAATTGTATTGGGTGTTAATTATGAGGAAGATGTGAATGTAGTAGATGTTCGGTGCATTTTTGTAAAAAATGCCTTTAAAATACCATGTTGGAGTATTTTATACATCATGTTAACTTTGGGGTACAATTTTAATATTAACCTTTATAACCCCCTTTAACCCCTATACCCACTTACTTTACCAATCACACTTTAAATCCCCAACCCACTCTCAAACCCTACCCTTTACCCCATTTTTGAAATTCTTCAAAGGAGGAAGGAGGAAACTCCACAAAACCTTTGTTTTTGAGATCCTTGTTAAGTTTTGGAGTCCTCAAGAGGTATGGAACTCTTCCTAAAGTTATGATGTTTGGTTTTGAAATGGGATGATTTTGAAGTGATTTATGTGGGTTTGTTTTGAGTATGTGTTGTACGTTATTGGGGTATGATTTATGAAGTGTTTTATGTGGGTTTTAGTGAGTTTTGATGATGTTGATGTTGTAGGAAAGTTTGGATTAATAGGGTATGAGGATGGAGCTTGAAAAATGCTCAAAAATGGTGAAAACTCGCGCACTAGCAGGTGGTGATCGATCGCCATATATGAGGCGATCGATCGCCGATGGCCAGTGGCAATTTACACAGCAGGCGATCGATCGCCTCAAATGAAGCGATCGATCGCCGCGAAGCGAACAATCAGGCGATCGATCGCCTTGTTTTAAGCGATCGATCGCCACTGTTTAAAAAGTGAAAAATGATGATTTTTTGGTATTTGGCTATTATTTAGCTTCTAATATTGATTTGTATGGTTGTGTAGAACCATCACAGGTACCAACAACATCAAGGAGATAAAGTTCTCCAACTTCTCCACTTTTGGAATTAAGGTACGTAAGAAGCGTACGGGCATCGGACGGTAAAACACACTCCTACATTAAGACTATGCTATGATTACATAAGTATATATGATGATGATGTTTATGATGAGTAAAGATGATATGATGTTTATGATGATGATTATGATAAGTAAGTTTATCCTGATGATGTTTATGATATGGTAAGATGCATACGATAGGGTAAGATGCCCATATTGTAAGATGCCATACGATGTTTATGATATGGTAAGATGCCATACGAAAGGGTAAGATGCCCATATGGTAAGATGCCATGCGATAGGGTAAGATGCCCATATGGTAAGATGCCATACGATGTTTATGATATGGTAAGATGCCATACGAAAGGGTAAGATGCCCATATGGTAAGATGCCATACGAAAGGGTAAGATGCCCATATGGTAAGATGCCATGCGATAGGGTAAGATGCCCATATGATAAGATGCCATACGATAAGGTAAGATGCCCATATGCATGAATGTGAATCAGGGACAACAACAAAAAAGAAGTTAACGAATAACTAGCAAGTTTACTTAACTAATACTTCATGCATTTACTGTTATTTCTTTATGATGTTAAGTAAGGATGTATATGCTCATGATGTGTTATCCCTGTAGGTACGCTTTTGGTCTGAAGGAGGCTCAGGGTCGGGTTGAGACTGTTGTGATATGCCCTAAGACAAGTCATTAGATGATTGTTTAAGACTTACAATGTTTATGGTTTTATGAATGACAATTCATTATTATATATTATTCTTTTAACTGTGCATTGTGAATTAATATATATGTTAATGTCCTTAGAATAATATTGTATTATTCTTAAAGATGTCCCTAGTCAAGTATTATCATGAATAGGGATAATGATAATACGTGTAGACTAGTATATGTTGATCGATGAATTGTTCATTGATATGAGATATCAAATCAACATATGGGTACATGTTAGAGAACGATGTACTGGACAGACCCACCATGAGAATGCAACATGGATAGTTATATGATCGTCATATGCAATTCTCATAGTGATAATAATGTATGAAATCCTTACGACTTGTGATCATCAGAGATCCCAACATAAGGAGTTATGTATCTTGATATCGTCAAACGTTACCCGTAACAGGGTATACTATAAAGGCGACTATTGGATACACTACGAATTATGTAGAGGGATGTTGACTGATCGAGATAGGATTTGTCCCTCCTATATAACAGGAGATGTGTTTGGCCCTTGATCAAGTGAGAACTAAAATGCATGGCCATGCTCGAATGAGTCGATATGAGATATCGAGCTTATTCGTTTATTCTAGTTCTACTTGGGGATCAAGAAATAAAGATTGGATATACGAGTATGACTGTTCCATGACTCGTGTTCAATCTAAACACAAAGGACAAAGGGATTAAGTTACATGGTTAATATTATCACAAGTTCTAAAGGTTATGTCGAGTCATTGACATTCTTGTAATTTGGGTAGCATTGATGTGTTGCTAGATACCGCTCAATGCTTGAGACGTAAAATGAGATTTTATGTCACTGCCAACATTACAAGATCCTATCGGGTCGCACAAAAGATTAAATCGAGAAGGGAAATTAAATTCATGGGATGAATTAAATAATTAAGAGGAGTCTTAATTAATAATCATAATGATTAATTAAATCATGGGCTTAAGCCCATGAGGCTTTATGAAAGCCTTTAATTAATCATATAAAATATGATTGCAAGGGGTTTTAATTTTTTTAACACTTCAATACACAAAACCTAATACCAAGCAAGCTACACACGGCCGCACCATCTTGAGCTCTCGGCCACTTCATAGCCGAGTGGTTCTTGGTGATCTTGTGCCAATCTTGATTGTGAATCAAGTGTGGTTTTTGGTTCCGGTTTAATAACTTGTCTAGCAACTTGTTATTAAACTACCCCTTCACCCGATTTGATCGTGTGGATACCGTTGAGGCAAAACTCATCGAGTTTTGCTATTGACTCGGAAAAGGCGTTGGACGTTTGTGCTGCTCCGTGGATTCTGCTTCAAACACGCTACAAGGGTAAGACCTTCGTATTCCTTTATCCGATATGATAACCTATGTATAGATCTGCTGGTTTGTAATCCTAAAAATTTTATTCCGCTGTGTTGTATGCTCATAGGATTACTTACAGTGGTATCAGAGCCGTGTACAAGGCTCATATCGGATTTATGTGATTAAATTGTGTTAATTATATTAGAATTTATATTGCATGCTTATTAAAACTGTTTAAATTCATATATGATATGAAATTAATTTAGTTTATTAAAATCATCGTAATAATTATATTTGATATAATTGGCGAATAATAATATTTATTGAGCATCAATTTTCGGCCACCACCATCACAAATGTCACCACGGCTAGCCACATGAGGGCTAGGGTTTTCGAACCCTTGGCTCGAGATGGCTTAGTCGTTGTGGCTAATAATTGTGCATGGAAGTGTCGAAAATTAATTAGGGTTTAGAACCCATTGGACGTGACGGCTAGCTCATGAAGGCTAGGGTTTCGAACCCTAATAGCCGTGCATGGCTCGGCCATCATCGCCTTATTTTCTAAAGTTTTGAGACGTGGATGAGTTTTGAACTCTTGGACTCGATAATGGTTCACGCATGCATGGATTAGTAACTTTACCACATGAGAGCAAGGTTTTTCGAACCCTTAGCTCGAGATGGTTGAGCGAACCCCGTGCATGGCATGACCGTGACTCGTGGCTAACAAATTCCAGCGTTTAAAACAAGATGGCTCGATAAAAACCATAAGGGTGCGAGGTGGCTAGGGTTTGGAACCCTAGCGCCGCCGCCGCACGAGCCAAGGCTCGGCCATGGGCTAGGGTTTCGAACCCTAGGCCCACTATTGGTCCAGCCGTGTGCTTCATGGTTCGAACCATGGTGGTTCGTGTCTTAGTCGCTTTAGTTCGTGGCATGTGATGTCCCGAGCGTACAATAATTTTTCAAAATTATTTTACAGTTTTAATTAGAATTAAATTTAAAATGTTTAGAATTTAATTAATTAAATGTTAATGCATGCTTTATGTGTTGTTTGAGCATGGTGCGTGGTTATAGCCCTTTGACCTATTAGATAGGATTTGTGGATGTTTGTAATTTATAATACGACTTGCGTGTCGTGCCTTTCTCTATTTCATTCTAAATGTAATCCCTCCCCTATGTTCCCCTCGAATGTGAATCGAGGAATTCTATATCTTGTAAATAGTGTAGTTTATTTTATTGATGGTGATCAATGAAGATGGAGCATCGTGCCGGGATGAGGAGGCCATTCACAAATTGGAGCCAAAGGAAGGTGCTTATGAAGTTACCTTAGGTTGATTCATAGGATTTTCTCATTGGCTTGATAAAATCGTTAGTAGGGGCTATAACCATGTCACGTTTAATTATGTATGTTGATGCATGATTTATCTTATGTTTTAGTTTGATAATAGTATTACACATATATGTAGATATGTATACAACTATATGTAGTGGACATATTTTAAATTATCAAATTAATCATGAGATCAATAAATCCCTCTAAAATATTAAGTTTTAGATGCCTTCCAAAATTAAAAGTACTCGTCAATAACTTCGATTGTACATGTGTGGGTTTGCCAAAGCAAAGCACCGTGGCAATCTTAGTAAGGCGCGAAAGGATAAAAGTGATATCCGTTATACTTTAATTGGGTACGACTTAACTAGGTTATCTCAATAGGATTGGGAACCTAGAGGCATGGGTTGGATTATAATTCATTTGATGAATTGAACAAAGTGTTGTTCGTCCAACTATCCAAGAATTATATGTGATGTAATTGACAAAGTGTTTCTACCTAAATAACCGAGTCTTGGGCGATTAGCCAAAGCTAACTCAAGATTAGGCGAAATATGGATCTTGGCCCACTAAAGGTTTCGAGGGTTGATATTTTTTCAAACAAAATAGTGGGAGTATCATTTAATGTAAGACCTTGTTAAATGATTTAAATCATAAACTTATTTTGCATATTTATATTGTAGATATCCATGGCAACTAACAACGTTACTAGCACTTTATCACTGCGATCGGTCCTTGAGAAGGACAAATTAAATGGGACGAATTTCCTAGACTGGCATAGGAACTTGAGGATAGTCCTCAAACAAGAAAAGAAACAATATGTCCTAGAGGACCCCTTGCCCGCTGAGAAACCTCCCCTAACAGCTACAAGAGCTGAAAAAGTTGCTTACAAGAAGCATCAGAGTGACGCACTTGATGTTGGGTGCCTCATGCTTGCCACCATGAACTCTGAGCTTCAGAAGCAACATGAGGAAATGGAGGCGTTCGATATGATCGAACACTTAAAGCAGTTGTACCAACAGCAAGCAAGACAAGAGAGGTATGACGTCTCTAAGACGTTATTTCAGTGCAGGATGGTAGAAGGAAGCCTAGTTGGAACTCATGTGCTCAAGATGATTGGGTACATTGAGAATCTGGACAAGCTTGGTTTTCCATTGGACCAAGAGTTGGCCACCGATGTGATCTTGCAATCGTTGCCTGAGAGCTTCAGTCAATTTGTAGTAAATTACAATATGACTGACATGGAAAAGACTCTACCACAATTGCTTGGTATGTTGAGAACATATGAAGCAAATACTAAGAAGACTAAGGCCACAAATGTCCTTATTGTGAATAAGGGCACAGGAAGGGCCAAAGCTAAAGGCAACAAGAAAGCAAAGAAAGTCTTTGCTAAATCTAAGCCAAAGTCTTCTGCACTAAAGCCAAAGGGAGGGATAGCAAAGGAGGGAACTGTTTCCATTGCGGTGAGACCGGCCATTGGAAAAGGAACTGCAAAGTATATCTGGAGGATCTAAAGAAAGGAAGTGTGACTTCCGCTTCAGGTATTTTTGTTATAGAAGTCAATTTATCTACTTCTTCATCATGGGTATTAGATACTGGATGTGGATCTCACATTTGTGTAAATGTGCAGGATCTCAAAAGGAGTAGGACGTTGGCGAAAGGTGAAGTTGATCTCTGAGTTGGAAATGGAGCAAGAGTTGCTGCATTAGCTATAGGAGATTATCATTTAGCTTTACCTTCTGGTTTATCATTGATTTTAAAAGACTGTTATTTTGTGCCTTCTATTACTAAAAACATAATATCTATTTCTTGTTTAGACAAGTATGGTTTTTCATTTATAATAAAGGACAACTGTTGTTCTATTTATTTGAATGATATGTTTTATGCTAGTGCACAAATGGTGAATGGTCTTTATGTATTAAATCTTGATATGCCTATCTATAACATAAATACTAAAAGGATTAAAAATAATGATTGTAATCCGACTTATCTCTGGCACTGTCGCTTGGGCCACATAAACGAGAACCGCACATCTAAACTTCATAAGGATGGAGTATTAGATTCATTTGATTTTGAATCATATGAAACATGCGAATCTTGTTTAATGGGCAAGATGACTAAAGCCCCTTTCAAGGGACATGTTGAAAGGGCAAATGTTTTATTGGGACTAATACATAGTGATGTATGTGGACCAATAAGTACACAAGCTAGAGGTGGTTTTCAATACTTCGTTACATTTACTGATGACCTCAGTAGATATGGGTATGTGTACCTAATGAAACATAAGCATGAAACCTTTGAGAAGTTCAAAGATTTCAAGAATGAAGTACAAAACCAACTTGGCAAGAGTATCAAAATCCTTCGATCAGATCGAGGAGGAGAATACTTAAGCCAAGAGTTTCATGACTATCTAAAGGAGTGTGGGATAGTCCCACAACTCACTCCTCCGTATACTCCACAATGGAATGGTGTATCCGAGAGGAGAAATCGAACCTTGTTAGACATGGTTAGATCAATGATGAGTCATGCAGATCTTCCGATATCGTTTTGGGGACACGCTCTAGAAACAGCGATTTTCTTACTGAACCGTGTTCCATCTAAATCAGTGGAAAAGACACCATATGAGATATGGACTGGGAAGCGTCCTAGTATGTCTTTTATGAAGATTTGGGGTTGTGAGGCTTTCGTTAGACGTCACGCCACTAACAAACTTGGACCCAAATCTGATAAGTGTTTATTTGTGGGGTATCCTAAGGAAACGAAAGGATACTATTTCTACTATCCCACCGAGAACAAAGTAGTTGTTGCTCGGACTGGTGTATTTCTTGAAAGAGAATTTATCTCTAGAAAAACCAGTGGGAGAAAAATAGAACTTAGTGAAGTTCAACCACAAGAAAACACTGAACCTGAGATTGAGATGGAAACAGAGCAGGCACCACAAACTGTTGTGGAAGAAGTACCTGCTCAAGAGACACAAGCCCAGCGTAGGTCTGTAAGAGAACACCGGGAGCCACAGAGATATGGATTTCTTGTGACTCAACAAGGTGACTTACTACTTATTGATGAGGATGAGCCGTCATCTTATCAACAAGCTATAATGGGCAATGATTCTGAGAAATGGCAAGAGGCCATGAAATCTGAGATGGAATCCATGTATGCAAACCAAGTATGGACTTTGGTTGATCCACCTGAAGGGGTACGACACATAGGGTGCAAATGGATTTTCAAGAAAAAGACCGACATGGATGGTAACGTACAAACCTATAAGGGTCGGCTGGTTGCAAAAGGATTCAAACAAATTCATGGTATTGACTATGATGAAACCTTTTCACCAGTGGCCATGGTTAAATCCATAAGGATCTTACTTGCAATAGCTGCATTTCATGATTATGAAATCTGGCAGATGGATGTCAAAACAGCTTTCCTTAATGGAAATCTGCTCGAGGATGTGTACATGACACAGCCCGAGGGTTTTGTCGATCCAAAGGATGCTGGAAAGATATGCAAGCTACAACGATCCATTTATGGATTGAAGCAAGCTTCTCGGAGTTGGAATCTTCGTTTTGATGATGCAATCAAAGAGTTTGGTTTTATCAAAAATGAAGATGAACCTTGTGTCTACAAGAAGGTCAGTGGAAGCGTAATCATTTTCCTAGTGTTGTATGTAGATGACATACTTCTTATTGGAAATGATATCCCTGCCTTGCAATCTGTAAAGATTTGGCTAGGGAACTGCTTTTCGATGAAAGACTTAGGAGAAGCCACCTATGTATTAGGAATCAAGATCTATAGAGATAGATCGAGAAGGCTTCTTGGTCTAAGTCAAAGTACATACATAGACAAGGTGCTTAAAAGGTTTAGCATGCAAGAATCCAAGAAAGGATTTGTGCCTATGACACATGGTATTTATCTCTCGAAGGAACAGTGTCCTTCAACACCAGATGAGAGACAACGCATGAGTAAGATTCCATACGCGTCAGCTATTGGATCTATCATGTATGCCATGATATGTACTCGTCCCGATGTATCGTATGCTTTGAGCATGACAGCAGATATCAAGTTGATCCAGGTGAAGGTCACTGGATTGCTGTCAAGAATATCCTAAAGTACTTGAGAAGGACTAAGGATATATTCTTGATTTATGGAGGTGAGGAAGAGCTCAATGTAATGGGTTACACTGATGCAAGCTTCCAAACCGACAAAGATGATTTTCGATCGCAATCTGGATATGTGTATTGCCTGAATGGAGGTGCTGTGAGCTGGAAGAGTTCAAAGCAAGAAACAGTAGCCGATTCTACAACGGAAGCTGAGTATATTGCTGCCTCGGATGCAGCAAAGGAAGCTGTTTGGATGAGGAAGTTCATTTCTGAACTTGGAGTGGTGCCTAGCATTAAAGATCCGATAGAACTCTATTGTGACAACAATGGAGCGATCGCATTGGCTAAGGAACCAAGATCTCACCAAAGATCCAAGCACATACTTAGGCGTTTCCATTTCATTCGAGAAATCGTTGAAAGGGGAGATGTTAAAATATGCAAAGTACCAACAGATGATAATGTATCTGACCCATTGACGAAGCCGCTGTCACAGCAGAAGCATGATCGTCATACTAGATCTCTAGGCATTAGGTATATGTCTGAGTGGTCTTAGTGCAAGTGGGAGATTTGTTGGGATATGCCCTAAGACAAGTCATTAGATGATTGTTTAAGACTTACAATGTTTATGGTTTTATGAATGACAATTCATTATTATATATTATTCTTTTAACTGTGCATTGTGAATTAATATATATGTTAATGTCCTTAGAATAATATTGTATTATTCTTAAAGATGTCCCTAGTCAAGTATTATCATGAATAGGGATAATGATAATACGTAGAGACTAGTATATGTTGATCGATGAATTGTTCATTGATATGAGATATCAAATCAACATATGGGTACATGTTAGAGAACGATGTACTGGACAGACCCACCATGAGAATGCAACATGGATAGTTATATGATCGTCATATGCAATTCTCATAGTGATAATAATGTATGAAATCCTTACGACTTGTGATCATCAGAGATCCCAACATAAGGAGTTATGTATCTTGATATCGTCAAACGTTACCCGTAACAGGGTATACTATAAAGACGACTATTGGATACACTACGAATTATGTAGAGGGATGTTGACTGATCGAGATAGGATTTGTCCCTCCTATATAACAGGAGATGTGTTTGGCCCTTGATCAAGTGAGAACTAAAATGCATGGCCATGCTCGAATGAGTCGATATGAGATATCGAGCTTATTCGTTTATTCTAGTTCTACTTGGGGATCAAGAAATAAAGATTGGATATACGAGTATGACTGTTCCATGACTCGTGTTCAATCTAAACACAAAGGACAAAGGGATTAAGTTACATGGTTAATATTATCACAAGTTCTAAAGGTTATGTCGAGTCATTGACATTCTTGTAATTTGGGTAGCATTGATGTGTTGCTAGATACCGCTCAATGCTTGAGACGTAAAATGAGATTTTATGTCACTGCCAACATTACAAGATCCTATCGGGTCGCACAAAAGATTAAATCGAGAAGGGAAATTAAATTCATGGGATGAATTAAATAATTAAGAGGAGTCTTAATTAATAATCATAATGATTAATTAAATCATGGGCTTAAGCCCATGAGGCTTTATGAAAGCCTTTAATTAATCATATAAAATATGATTGCAAGGGGTTTTAATTTTTTTAACACTTCAATACACAAAACCTAATACCAAGCAAGCTACACACGGCCGCACCATCTTGAGCTCTCGGCCACTTCATAGCCGAGTGGTTCTTGGTGATCTTGTGCCAATCTTGATTGTGAATCAAGTGTGGTTTTTGGTTCCGGTTTAATAACTTGTCTAGCAACTTGTTATTAAACTACCCCTTCACCCGATTTGATCGTGTGGATACCGTTGAGGCAAAACTCATCGAGTTTTGCTATTGACTCGGAGAAGGCGTTGGACGTTTGTGCTGCTCCGTGGATTCTGCTTCAAACACGCTACAAGGGTAAGACCTTCGTATTCCTTTATCCGATATGATAACCTGTGTATAGATCTGCTGGTTTGTAATCCTAAAAATTTTATTCCGCTGCGTTGTATGCTCATAGGATTACTTACAGAGACAGTGAGCTATGAGGAGCAAGAAAGAAATTAGGATACAGGATTTTTGGATAGTCTCTACTCTAGGAGTATTATAATTCTATCGCTTTAACATTCATTTTGAGAATGTAATTAATTAAGTTTTGAAATTTCATTTTGACCTGTAATCTTACTAGCTAAAGATTACAACCGGAACCCTAAGATGTCATTAATGCATGTTTAGTTCATAATACGTTATTAATATGATGTTAAGGTAGGAAGACCCTACATTAGTGGTATCAGAGCAGTGGTTAGATAACCAGGAATGAGTGAAGGGTAGCCTTAGCAATAAGTTGGCTATGTGCTTCTTTTTAAACATGTTTTGTGCATGTGTGGCATATGATGTATATGATGTTATAATAACATGTTTTGTTTCTCTAACAATGTGTTGTATGAACTGCTTTTGGGTATTGTTGTTAACCCTTGTCTTGCAGTATGGCAGCAAATATCGACATAGGAGACGCGGTGAGTGTGAATGCAAGTGCGGGACGTACCAATCCCTTACCACCGCCAGCCTTGGGTGAAGAACCTTCTGAGCAACAGTTACTACCTGGGGAGCTAAGTTTGGCTCAGTTCCTGACGTACCGACCCCCAATGTTCTAGGGAACTGAGACAGGGGGACAGGCTGAGGAGTTGTTAGAGAGGATCGAGCAAATATTTGTGGCAGCCCCTTGTGCTAAGACAGCCTGGATAAGGCTAGCGGAGTTCCAATTGGCCAAGAAGGCGCTGATGTGGTGGAAGACCACAGTGATAGAGCAAGAGGCTCAGGGTCAAGAAATAGATTGGAAGCTGTTCAGAACTCGGTTTCTGACCCGCTATTTCTCAGCTGCTGCACGACAGGCTAAGGAAGATGAGTTCACTAACTTGAGGCAAGGTACTATGCCTGTATCAGATTATGCACTCCATTACAGTTTCTTACTCCGGTATGTACCACATGTTGCTGCAAATACCCAAGCAAAGATGAGGCATTTCATGAAAGGCTTGAGGCCTGAGCTTTACGACAGGGTGGTCACTTATGGCCCTGCTTGCTTTGATGATGCACTTTCACGGGCTGAGCTAGCCGAACTGGGAGTTGGTGCATACCCTGATACCGTACCACCTCCAGCACCCCCTCAGAAATCTACTTCTGACAATTTGAAGCCCAGGGGTGATCAGTTTAAGCCTAGGGGGAACACTTCCAGCGTCGAGATTCAGTGGTAAGAAGCCCGAGAATCGATGGAAAGGAAGCCGTAGGAACGATGCCCCATCTGGAAGAGGGCAGTCTCAGGGAGACAGATTCGGGAAGGTCCAGTGCACTCTTTGTGGGCAACCACATTTGGCGAAAGACTATGTAGGATGTTATGTTTGTGGCGACAAAGGCCACTTTGCTCGGCAGTGTCCCAACAGGGGAAGACAACAGAACTCTGCAGGGAGGCCTGGGGACAGAGCAGCACAGCACAGACCACCTTTGCACCGAGGCAGTATGGAGGTCAGCCCATGGGGCCACCTCAGGGGCAGGTTTATGCTTTGACGAGGGAGCAGGCTACAGCGGCTCCGGAGGAGGTTATAGCGGGTACGTGCCTTTTATTACGCACCCTACTTTTATATTGATCGACACAGGTGCGTCACACTCTTTCGTGTCGACAAGTTTTGTGGAAAGGCACCACATATGCACTTCTCCGTCGCCCACGCCTCTTGTAGTCTCGAGACCCGCTGGAAGAAGTTTGATTACTGATCGGATTGTCTATGATGGCCTCATTTATTTTGAGGATAACGAACTAAGGTCAGATTTGATTGTTCTGGGAATGTCAGATTTGATTGCATTGTAGGCATCGATGTTCTGACAGGTATCAGGCAGTTGTGAACTGCAGGCAGAGGACTGTCTGATTCAGGTCTGATATGGGAGTCCAGGGACATTCTTTGGGATGATTCTCGTTCAAAGATTCCGTTGATATCTGCTGTCAAGATGGCACAGTTATTGGAACGAGGCCATACATGATATCTCATCTATGCCGTTGATGTTACTA
>CAJQUN010002256.1:0-29794 GCA_907163345.1 Haberlea rhodopensis
TCATTTGCATTTGTATATGTTTTTTGTTGTCGCGTTAATTGAACCTCGCTTGCTGAGTATTCCCTTAAATACTCACATTCTACTCTCATTCCCTAGGTGAAAGTAAATCATAAATCAAAGATAAAGAATAACAACAATTTTAGGATTGGTAATTGTCGCTGCTGCCATAGTTTCAAGAGATAGTTATTAGTGTTCCAGTTATGTATTTCATTTTAAATATTTTTTTGAACAATTTAAGTAAATTCGATTTCAAGTTTGAAGATATATTTATTTTATGGAACAAAACTATTTTATTTATTATGTATTACGAGGCTTGTTGTATTCGAATTCTGTTTAAAACATTAAGTATTATCGGCTCTGATCTCACATAAGCTCTCAAACAATTTATAACAAAAAACAACACCGTCTAAATAAAAGATCGAGTGTTTTGAGAAATTTTAAAAAAATGTGAGTGAAATTTTAATTTCACGAAACTCGCCCTCATTTATTTCTTTACTTTTTAATTTTTCAATACTCCAACAACATTAATAATTTTTTTTTTTAAAAAAAATTATTAATACATCACATGTGAATTAGGAAGAAGCCATATTTTGTTATACTTTTTAAATTTATTTCTTATCCACGATGGCAAATGGCGGCTCGATCGACATTTCATCACCGACAAATTACGTCAAATTGCCACCACCTTAATGTGTTGTGTGAATTCACACACCCCTTTTGACCCTTTCAACATTCTTACTTATTCTATTGGGAAAGAATGAATTATAAATAATTTTTTAAAATTAATTTACATTTTGTCATGTTCGCTTATTTTACATCTTCAAATATAATCACCTTTTTTAAATTAAATTTTACACCATTCTCTAAATATAAAATATAGTTGATTGGATCCTACATTAGTATCACAGTCAATATCACATGTTCAATTCTCGTAGATTGTAAGGAGTATAATTATTGGGACTAGAAGAACGATCGAAACGCGACGGTTGAGCTGTTATACATTTTAAAATATTGAGTTGCACAGTTACCACTAGCTATAATTTTTTGTACGAAAAACGTTTGATCCTACGTATTTTTAATTCATTGTGCTCTAATTAAAATGCTTCATAAACAATAATATATATATATATATATATAAGTCAATGATATATTTGACAGCAGGATTTCTTTGTCTATTCTCTTTTTAAATAAAATAATAATGTCAAAGATATGAGCTTTCAACATGGCTATATTATAAAGTCATTGGGAGATCTCTCATCAGAAGTCGATTCCCACTGAACGAGCAATCTTCTTCCTCTACCATCTTCTTCTTCTACTCACTAAGTTTTTTGATACAGATAATGAAATATAGCATACATATGCCATTTCTTATTATATATTTCAGCGTAGATAATATACATTACATGTGTGTATTCAAGGTGGCGAATCCAAGAGAATACTTCAATCCCAGAAAGAGGGGTGAAAATGGCGACAGAGACGACTTGTTTGAAAGTGGAAACAGGTTGGATTTCATGCCTATGCTTTCTGGGCAGAACAGAGACCAAGAAATGTCGGCTATGGTTACGGCTTTGGCACATGTTGTGGCCGGTGATAACGCAAACGATGGGGCGTTGGCGTATGGCGGCTGTGGAGGCAACGGAAGCAGTGCAGTGGAGGTCCTGGTTCTTCATCTGCATCTAAAAGGGGCCGTGAGGAGCTCAGCAGTATTAGTACTGATCAGTTTTCTAAATCTGTTGGCACAGTTTATGGGGAATATAGAGATTTTTAACTTCGAGTTCGAATATGGCTGCAGCATCAGGTAATTATTACACCCGTATAGAATATTGTCATTTTATTACATGAAACAAATAAAATACTCCTGAGAAACCCAAATCAAATTTTCATTTCTTGTACAGTTTGCAAGTTTCCAAATGTCTAAAGTTGAAAACATTGCTTATATATTTTGCATGGTGGAAATCAAGAACTTTCTATATATTGCAGAAGCGAATCCAAGTACAGCAGCTTATAATAATAGACCAATCAGCACAATCATAACATCAACAGAAGCATCCGGAGCAGTATACGCGTACACTCCCACATGTAAATATGGTCATCTTCACAAAAACCATTGCCAATGAATCATCTTCGAGAATATTAAGCAGCAGCAGCAGAAGATACAGAGGGGTGAGGCAGAGGCCTTGGGGAAAATGGGGCTGCAGAAATAAGGGATCCGTACAAAGCCACCAGGGTCTGGCTCGGTACATTCGACACAGCGGAGGAGGCTGCTATTGCCTACGACGAAGCAGCCCTCAGATTCCGTGGCAACAAGGCGAAACTAAACTTCCCAGAAAATGTCAGCCGGATTATTCAAGAACCCCCTCCTGATCATAGTAATCATATCAATATTTTTGGCGTTTCAGGTTCTTTTGATCAGCCGATTCCTGACAGCCAACCTCAGTTTCAAAGGCAGAATATTATTAATATTAATGATAGTTCTTCATCAAGCACTTCACAGCAGTCTTCTTGCTCCTCAGGGATGATGAATCTTGATGATATTCATCAGAGGCAGGCATCAGATGGAAGCTGCAACTTGATGAATGAATGGATGCTGCATCCTTCTGGTTTAATGGCTCCGGATTTTCAGACCGGGTTTCTGAATTATCCTATGTTTTATCCAGGGGATGAGCCGCTGCCCGCAGGTCGAGATATCAAGGAGGAAGGTGGCCGGAGTGGGTGGAGGTGGAGATTACTTTTCTTCAAGTACCCGCCATAGTCCATCTGAATGATCGAATGTCAGTTAGTTCTTTTTATTACATTGTATTATTTTTATGTTAGTTTTGAGTTTGGAGATTTTTCAGCTGCGTTTTGTGTGGGTATTATTTGGTATAAGTTTGTTATAGAAATTATAATGGTTTATACATTTTATAAACTAATTTGATATGTTTCATAAATTAAGGATTGATGCTAAATATTTTCCTACTTAGATAGGATTCATGAGATCCTAGATAATCCCAAGACAGATCCAATGACTATAATTGGCCCAAACACGAGAGGTTCTCGCTTGACCTCACATAAAATTTGGGACAATGGTGGCAATTGGATCTACCCCAAGTAACAAGAACTCAACCCTTAATAGCCCATTTTCTGATTCTTATGGCTGGGATTGCCTCATATTATTTGGAAAAAATTAGCAAAATCATCCTACTAATTTGCCTATTATGAGTTTTATCCTTTTGATTAGACAACTCTTTGAAAAAATAATGTTTTTACCACCTCAAATACACTTAGAATTTCGTTTGGATCAAATGAATTTGAATTGATTTAAAATACTTGTATAATTGAGAATCTGAATATTATAGTTTGGTGAAAAACTTACTTTAAAATAAAGAAGAAATAAATTTTTGAAATATATAGATTTGAAAACTAGACAAACAATTTGGATGAATTTGTATTAAAGATTTGAAATCCAAATTCCCTAAATCTTTACATAATAAGAGATGAACAATGTAACAATAGTTAGACCATGAAGAACCAAGAATTTTTTTTAATGACGAAGGAACCCACAACCGCTATCCTTAGTGTGCGCACTGGGTAAACCCCCAGACTGACGCAGTAACCTGCAAACTACGTCAAACAGGTAAACCTCACTAGGCAAGCTCGGTGCAACACAGGCTCAGATTGAAAAAGTTGGTAGAGGGATCGAATTCATGACCTTACGACTACAAGCTCACTCTGCTCCATCATCTCGGACACCCTATGCGGGCAGAAATGAAAAGATTATTGCTTAGCATATGGGAGATATATTGAGACTAATTAAAGAGCTTCAAATAGTAATACATAAAACATAAGTATACTAATGACAAGAGACACGTGTAACTATCTTAGTATTTTTTCGCACATTAAAGTCAATATTTTGGAAAATATCGATCTTAATCTCATAAAGAAATAGTAGTTGCGCTCTCGCATTTTGATCCAACATAACAGCCAGCAGCCACAAATGATATGTGGAAAGTGTGCGTTACCAAAGACGATAGACAACCCTGTGTGAGTGGAAATGGAGTCTTGTTAGCTTGCTGTGGAGTGCTTCCATAAAATTGTAATAGCACCAGAGCAAGCAAGAAAGACTGTAACTCCAAGTGCAGACCGTTTTATCCCAAAAATAACATAGATCGTGAAGAGATTTTGTTAGTTTAATCAGGAATGTATTAAGCTTAATTTTCGGGAATTTATATATGTTCCTAACAAAAGATTGATTTTTCTCCTGTAAGCAAAAAAAAGGTATGCCATTTCACCCTATCTACACCCGGAGCCACTCCCCTAGCAGTCCTGCCACCACGCCACAGAACGGGAGCTGTTGAGAGGTTCCATATTGCCGAGACGAAGGACAGCGCCATTTTATCCCAAAAGCTAAAACTTAAAGACATGGTCCAGTGATAATTATATACTTTAACATGCCTCCTAAAATGAAAGTTAGAGCGAGATACTCCCAAACCAGAGAAAGAAGTATAAATAGATGAATTTCAACTCACAGTAAGATTTTTAAATAAACTATCATCTCCATTCGTTTCAGACTTGCCCCTTGCAAAGAAGAAGAAGAAGAAAAAGAAGAAGAGAGACTGGCACTTACTTTCATTTATACATGTCACAAATTCTTACTCCGTGCAATAGAGCATTTTGAAAGTTCATCATGTACTGCCACAAATATATGCACGAGAAAATTGTTTGACAATACATAGAACAGTGAATGAACTATCCCAAGAGAAATAACCAGTCAAGGTGCATTACTACTATGATCAGGGACTCAGGTAAAATATTCCATGAATCATATTTTCTGTGTGTGCCTGTGTTACGTGAATTAGCATTTTAACATTTGCAGGATGGCACAACTTCCATTAACATACTTTAGGCTCAGAAGTTCAAAATCAAAACTTGGCGAATCCAATTAGCACAGCCAAAGTCACAAAAATGCCAAGCATAGGTAATAGTTTGTTTGCTCACAGAAAATTCACATGTGAAATATCGATAATTCTCATGTCAGTTCATATAAATAGATGTAGGACTCCAATATGATTCCAACAATAACCACCACCAAAAGATTTTTTATATTCTTCATCCTCAAGACTAACTGTTTATTTATTGAATCCCAGAGGACCCTTCAAAGCTATCTGTACTTTTACATTAATTGACCAGGCAAGATTAGTTGACTGTTACAGTTGCTCTCACTAATTAATTCATACAAAGATGTAGAAGTGTTTGTCCTTAAGAAAGTATAGCGCCGAAAATTATCTTTTACAGAGAACAAAGGGATATAGCGGTAAGGTGGTCTATGTGAAATCTCCAAATGAAACAGAAAAACGCCACATTCTATGCATGAGATCATCAACTAAATTAAAACCTTTAGTTCAAATACCTCCGCAAAAACTCAAATTTGATATGGTTAAACGGATTGTAAATATTTTCAGTTGGGGTTAATCCGTGGCTACTGCAATTAGCAGAGCCTCTTTACATACACAATCTAACTAACAGTTGCACGAAATTATAAATTAACATGAAATATGCTCATGCAATTCAAACAATCGAACTAACAGAAACTCATCCCCCAAATATATAAATACACCAAAAATGTACGCAAGTCGTTGCAAAAGACTCCATTAATACAGATGTACACGTTCAATCAATCTATGACTCTTAGCAAAGAGTTTGGAAAGACCAAAGATACTATGCGAGACAAAGTCAGTGATGCACCCACAACAATGCCTTCCCCACCACCTAAACCATTCCTGTGTTAGACAACGAAGACACATAGAATAGCCGCAGGACTCACTGCTCCGTACGACTGCAGTGCTCATCGGAAGGAGAAGGAACCATAACCCTTCATTCCCCACCAAACACCAGACCTAATCATGAAAGGAAAGAAAGAGTCTGTGAAATGATGAAATGACCACTAAGTGCACACTGACACCACAGTCAGAAACCTGAATTGAGTTCGTCTTCTGTGTTGGATTCAATATCTTGACACTAACTAACATATGCTCTAAATCATTTCAATATAAAAATTAGGTAAAAAACCATTTAAATATGAAAAGAAACACAATGATATTGATACCTATACTAAAACCATCGTATTCCATTACAGAATCATCAGTTCTGGCATTTTCTTTGCTTTCAAATTCCATAGTATATGATAATCCAGAACATCCACTTGTTTGACACCAATTCTTAGACGAAGATCTACATTCCTGTCTTTTTCTCATCTTATTTAAATGCTTTAGAGCATTGTCAGTCAAAGCAATAGCAGGTGCCATTCCACCGCTGTGACAGGGGGTGCTAGACACACAAAAGGTAACGGATTATGGATAATACATAAAAAATATATATATATTTGTCAAAATTCAATCCAAGCAGGATCATCTCAAACTAATAATGATTTATTCCCTAAGCATTATTTAAAAGTCCATTAAATCCAGGAAAACATGATAGAATCACATTACAGTTGCTTCCAAAACATTTTAGGTGAACGAACCATTACAATTATTTTAACTATTGTTTATTCTCAATGTCACATCAATATTTCTGTGCTTGCATGTCATGTGTTGAACATGACTGAAACAAAATTATTTGGCGCAAATGAGGTGAGAAACATAGAAAATTCTCTTTTTATACTTAATACTTCTTTATGTAATTATATTTCAACCAAATGTTTGGCATAATTCAATTTGCAATTGGTTTCAAGCATTTAAAAGTGAAAAAGCATCTTCATCCCTTCAGAGGAAAATCGTACCAAGATTCAGAAATTTAAATTCGAATATTCCCTAAAGAATAGAAAACTCAGGGCAGTCCATGTTAAGGTCTTGAAGGAATCATTGCAGCAAGATTTAGAAGAGCCAAGTTCATCAACAGAGAAGTTGCTAAAGAACTGATACAATATACTAGAACTTACAATTCAATCCCAAAGTTTCACAAATACACATTAAAGGCAAGAGTTAACTGATATGCAATATTTTACAGTAGTCTCTAAATTTTATCACAGCCCATCATTAATAAGGAAAGTATAAAGCTAAAATTACCTCACATATTTCAAACCCTTAGTTGGCCTCTCCTCAACCATCCTAAACGTTAAAACTTTGTCTCTAAAGATTGAATTGTCTTTGTCCTTGTATATAACAATCACACCCTCAATTTTTTTACTTTCTATAATTATTGAATTATGCCACAAAACTAAAGCTTCATATTTCAATAAATTTAAATAATCAAATCCCCAAAAAAGACCATATTCAAATGTTTAAATAGATTACCTTCCACAGAGGCTGACCGAATGGATAAAAGAGGTTTCTTGCCATTGAGAAATGATGGCGAAAAATGAAAACACACGGTAGAAATCGATGAAAAAGAATATCTTTGCATTGAAATAGAAGATTCCGATGAGCGAGAAACAGATTGCGGAGAGCACAAGCCATTTTTCTTGGGTTCCAACACCTAACACAAAGGGAAATGAAACTCCGGCCTCCACAAAAGAGGCCAAAATCAAGAATTGAAGGAAGAAATTCTCGAAAGCTGTCGTTACGGAGTAATCCCTTTACAAGCTGGAACTTAATCACTGTAGGCCTTGTTCCATTCCGAGGCCGCGATAGCAAGCCATGCCTATGGTAGCTAACTCCCACAGTACCATTACGCCTTAAAGGCTTCAGAGGGTTTGGGTGGCCTACATCCTGGTTGAAGTCAAGTGAAAGACGTGACATCAAAGGATTGCTCAACATTAATTATATCCCATAAAGATTCACCTAATAACATTTATTATTGAATATAAAAAAATATGATTAGGTTTCCAAATTCTAATATAAAAATCATGACTTATCTCTTTGTATATATAACTGGGGCACCGGCAGGCATTTGGCATAAATAAATTGAACCAAAAAAAATGGTGAATCCGAAGCTACGGGCTCTTTGGAACCACCCGGCGGGCCCGAAGACAATCCATTTCTGGGCTCCGACGTTCAAGTGGGGCCTCAGCATAGCCAACGTCTCCGACTTCTCCAAGCCGCCAGAAACGCTGTCCTATCCGCAGCAGGCGGTGATCGCGACGTCTGGAGTCATATGGTCTCGCTACTGCACTGCTTCGTCATAAAACCGTGGAACTGGAATCTATTCGGCGTCAACTCCGCCATGGCCGCTACCGGATTCTACCAGCTGTTTAGGAAAGCCACACACGACCACCGTGCCTCCGACCCGCCGCAGGAAGCAGCGCTGGTGTTGATCGGTCATCGGTGAATAATTAAAACACCTGCTCTAATTATGGACTCATATTTGCATCGCGTGTACTATTCATCACAATCTTGTATCTCAGTTTAATTTGCTTTCGTGTTCAAGAATCGATTTAGATGGGAAATTTTCTATAATTTTTCTTACTGTTCATTATTTTGATTAGGGATAAATTTAAATCTTTCAATAATTTGGGAGGAATCAACAGCGGAATCTTCAACTCTGTACAGCGGAAGCCAACAACCGCTACTTGGGTCATTTATTAACTTACCTCAAAAAACTGAAACATTTTGAAGTACTTGATTCTTGGTTTAGAAAATTACATTGAGAAATATTTCCGGTGAACTACAAACATGATATCACTAGATATCATTCATTACAACGAAATTTAGTACACAACTTAATAAAATCTAGTTGTCTTAAAACGACATATACGCACTCAATACATCTAGCTACTAGAACATCAATATATGTATGTAGTAGGAGTATTTTATGGATTCGGTCACGAGTCCCCTCTTCAACAATTATCATGGTACTCGCAACCTATAAAATAAAAGTCATGTGATATTAATGAAATTAAAGTGGCACATATTTATTCTAAATAAAAATATTTAAAAAATCATGTAACTTTCACTTTCAAGATATTTCTTAATCAATTTTAAATGAATTTGGTAAAATTTGGATTCAAATTCAGAATAGGGTTTATTTGTTTGATGCAATTATGAAAATTTTCATTATTCAGATTTAGAATATTAAAGTATTACATGCTTATTTTTTTTCTTGAATCTGATTTATGAATATATTGGAATTTGGATTTAATTTATGGATTATTTGAATTAATATTCAAATATAAACTTTGGGTTTGTCGTCCTTTTTTTAAAAATGTATGGATTATTGAATTATAATATTCAAATATAAACTTAGGGCTTATATTGAGCTTTTTAATTTTTTATTTTTGAGTATTTTGGTTGAGTTTTATTTAATCAGAAGGAAAAAGGGTTGTCGGCCTTTTTTTAAAATGGATTCAGCCGAGAATCATGGAAGATTGGGGAAATGGTAAATCTGGTATGGGATCCATTATATATATACTATCATATTGTGATATCATCACTCTCGATCTCAATCAAAACAAATAAAATCAATTGAAGATAGCTAAGCTTCAGAAACATTAAAATCTATAAGCATGCACTCACAAATAGAGCTGTTAATTTGGGCCAACCCGATCCACTCAACTCACCCACACACTCAAACTCGTAACCCAAACAGGCCAACCCATTTAGGCCCACCTCCAAATGGGTTGGCAAAATCCCAACCCGATATGAGTTACGGGTTAGGCGGGTCAACCCATCAAAATAAAAAAAAAAGGAAAAAGGAAAAAAATAATTTTACTATGTTTTAATGAATTTAAATTATTACTAATTCATATATTATCTATAACATTTGACCAAATTGTTTAACAATTAATATCATTGATATAAATTAGGCAGGTGGCTAAAGAATGAGGAGGTTTTATAATTAAAAATGACATAAAAAACTAGGTCTAACTTATCAGTTTAGCACGCGGACCTAACCCGACCCAACCTATTTTAACCCATAACCCAAATGGGTTAAACCATTTTGACCAACTTTTAAATGGTTGAGAAAATGTTAACCAAATCCACCTATTTTGTATGACGGGTTGGCCAACCCGACAGCCAGACCCAAATTGACAGCTCTTACTCACAAATAAAATTCAACCTTCAATAGATAAACGGGAAAATTACATAATGGTACCAATTATAAAACAAAAATTCAAATAAGTCAAGGAAAATTCAACATTGCATAAAAATACTCAGTACAAAAAATAAAATTCACATAGGTCCATATTTTAAGTTTTTTGGCTATTAAGTCTCTTTTTCAGAAGAAATGACCCATCATATGAAATCATACCCAGATCCGATTTTTGAATTCAAATTAAATCCCCCAAAATGCCGCCGCACTAGTCATCAAAACGCTCAAGGAACCCGAACGCAATCGCAGAAGACGAAGAACATCAAGCACAACGACGTCTCGCTAGATGACATCATCGAGATTGCCAAAGTAACGAGATCACTATCCATGGCTAAGCGGCATACCGAGAATCTAGGGTTTGGCTTTTGTAAGCAGGTGTAGTGTTGCCATCGATTGAGGAGAAATCTCTCAGTTGTCGACGTAAAAAGAAAAATTTACCGAGAAAGCAGAAGATGTTGAATAATTTGAAGTTTAAGTTGAAGAAGAAGAGTTCGGGAGTGAATAATTTTGCGCGGATTGTATCAATTGTTGTTTATTATTTCATTTTATGCTATTATTATTTACAATGTATCATTTGCGATGTAATCTATCAAATGATTTGGAGGTCCCTTCAGTCTTCATTCTTATTAGCATGCTTCGTTTCTGTTCTGCTTCATGTTCTGCACGTGTACTCATATCAATGTACCCAAGAAATCAGGCTAGGGGAGATGAGATCTGGTGTTACATGGCAATTCAATAGATGTTTTGAGGTTGAAATTCTTGAACCGTGCATCATATTTTTTGAAATTTAAAAAATCGTACATCAACTTTTTCAAATGTGATGCACAATTATGTAAAAAATTTGAAATGTATGATGCACGATTATGTAAAAGCATGATGCACGAATATGTAAAATTTCAAATTTGATTTGAAATTTCCAAAATTTCAAATGTATGATGCACGATTATGTAAAATTTGGTGCACCGATTTTTGCCCCCAAAATTATGTAAATTCGGATTTTTTGGACCTGTGTGTGCACAATTTTCATCCCAAAAATCTGAAATTAGGTCATGTGGGGCAAAAAAAATCGTGCATCATGGGAATTTGGTGCACGCTTCATGTTCAAAAATTCAGACTTAAAAGGGGCAAAATCGTGCAGCACTTGACAAAGTTTTTAAGAAATTTTTGGGCACGTTCAAAAAATTCAGACTTGTTGGAGGTAAAATCGTGCGACACTTGACAAAATTTTAATTTTGGGGCAAAAAAATTGTACATCATCGGTAAAAAAAACTAACGATATCTCCCCAAAAATTATAATCGTCGTCGAGTGACATCGGTATGCCTAAGGCCATCTCCAACCCTGCACCAAAAATGATTTCATGCCATTTTGGTGCAGGATTGGCTCTCCAACCCTGCACTATTCCCAACGCCATTTCTGGCGCTGCTGGCGTAGCACTGTAGCTGGCGCAGCAGATTTTACTTTTTTAAAAATTTTTTTGTTTATTTTTTAAATATTATACTATTTGTATTATTTTTAATATATTTTAATCGTTTTATTATATAATTTTTGAAAATCTTAAAATTATTAATATTTATAGTATTTAAAACTTTATAATTAATATTTTAACATTAAATTTATTTTTAATTATTATAAATGAAATTAAAACATACTAAAAACTTACAAAATTAAATTATTCATGATTTTTAAACATACAATTATTTAGAAATTACTTAACTTAATAATACACGCAAAATAAATCGAAATACATCAAATTATAAAATAGTATACATCAAATCATTAATGATTTGATAGATCAATTCGGATCTAGATCTTTCTAAAAATTTACGTGATGCATTGATGATCATTTATGGATGAATATAGTAATATTTGTCGTTAAGTTTCTAAGTTATTTATGTATATATATTTAATTTATGTTAATATTTCGTTATTACTAAGTAAATAAAATGATTAATTGTATAAATTAATAATTAATTAATTAAATTAATTATGTACTAACTATATTAAATATATTTATAACAGATAATTGATTGAAAAAAAATATTTTATAAATGAAATTAAAAGGAATATTTCTTTTGAAGTAAAGTTTAGAGTAGATGAGTTGTAGATGAGTTTATGTTGGTGGAGGCAAATTGCACTATTTTAATGCAAAAACCTACGCTAAAATGAATTTTTGGGGTGTAAATAACCTAAACCTTATAAAATCATCTCTTATTCCATTGTTTCGACTTCACTTTTCGAGTACACGTATACGCAATAAAAAAACTAACGATTATGCTGTTCATGTTGTGCCATGGGAAAATGTTTGAGCTACCCAGGATGGTGATGAATCTTTGTATTAGTCTCAAGGAAATACAGTTTGTGAAGTTGTGGGACTTTTTTTGTTCTTTATTTTTTTGGGTTACTGAAATGAACCATTTTTTTTTAGTTCTCTTTTCCCCAAAGTTGGTTTCTAGCTTCTGCAATCTGCAGATCATTAATGGAGAATCACAGATTAGACTTTCCAAGTTTTCTTGGTTCGACATATTTCCCCAACAGGAGATGTTATACAGAAGTTATATGCACTTGCACTGTAATAACATGAGGAAAATGTTCTGTTTTTTTTCTTCCCAAATCCTTGTGTTACAGTTGCAATCGTTCTTATGCTGGAGTAATTACCTGATATTGTTTGATACCTTATGGATAAGAATATATGGTAAAACAGAATATATTCACCGAATAGAGTGACAACATTAGTTACAAAAAATTTAATTAGACGAAACTCGCATCAAGTGGAATCCCATTGCAAAATCTCAGCTTCACTCTTTCTGGTGTAACTGTGTAGCACAACATTTGCAAGTGTGTCTTTACAGAGTTGCCTTCAAGAACTGTACAACAAAATAGGCAACTGCAAGAAATAATGCAACCTGGTATAAATCTCTCTGAAACCCGTCGTCACTTTGGAAAAACTGGATCAAGAAATAACAGTATATATCAATGAAGTAAAGGGATCAAATCGTATAGAACTTATGGTGGAAAGGATTCTGTGTAATGGATTTTCACCTTGTTGGATCACCAGAAGGATCTGGGTAGATTCTGTGCTATTATTCTCTGTTTGGAAGCGATTCGACAAGTCTTTCATGGATTCATAAGCATCTTTTCCTGTTTGAACCATGGCAAATAATCGTCTAGAAGTCCAGAACCATGATTGAACAATAGGTGATGAATCAGACAATTCCCAGGTCTCCTCATGCTCGATAACTTGCCCACTGATCTGATTTAGAATGAATTTCGAGTTCACTTTGACAATCAAGTCTCCAACAACACTAAAATTGGAGACTTGGGCTTCCCTTTTACAGTCCAATTGATATTTAACACATTTGTTGACAACATTACCATATCTTGCACAATCTGTGCAAGCAAACACGCTGGTTATAAGAATCATTTCATTTTTCATCTTTCCAGAGGTATGTGATTAAAATTACAACTCCACAAATAACTCACCACTTTGGGATTCTCTAGTGCATCAGTTGCCCACAATTGTCTCTTGTACTTTACTCTACCAGTAAAGCTTCTCACTGGATCCTGCATTCATTTCTTCTCAGAAAAAACAAAGATTGAAAATTACAAAGATAGTAAACCTTTTTTTTATTTTTTTTTTATTTTTTTTTTTTATTTTTGTAAAGATAGTAAATATTCCTTCGCAGGAGACAATTTTTAAGAAATCCATTGTTCTGAAATACACTAGAACTTATGGAACTACATTGTTTTTCCTGCATTTGGAATATGAATGTTAAATATGATCCAAGAATCTTCATCTTTTTTTCCCCACAAAGTAAGGTTAATGATCCTGATAATGTAGAATGCATAATTTCGTACCCTATACTTGACAGAAATGGAAAAGACTCCCAGAGCACGATTTCCTTGCCGAAGTTCAAGAATGTCACGAGCAAGTTGTCGAGCAGTGGATTCCACAGATGGGCTGCTTATGCACTCAAACTCATTGCAGAGTTCACCGAAGTCCATTCCATCAACAATCTTGTCTGCCTCAGATTTTTCAGTGTTCGCATCCGTAGACACCTCAGATGTTGTAGCACTAGAAGACTCATTTGTCACTGCGATAATGACAAAAAGACGCTAATAAGAGCAAGTGGTGAAGGGAGTGTGGGGAGTAGGGACACCACTCTTTAATTTTCTAAAAACTAGTATCATCTTAATATACGATACATCGATTTTTGATTGTTTTCACTCGTCTCACTAAGTTTCTCGACTCCATAGTGACTACAACTTACTTTCAAAAACGATTCCTCGACATTTTTTCTCATACAAGTATGTGTATTTGTATTTGTCATATCATTCATGAAGCCTGATAATTCTAAAGGATAATGGTACCTCGTAGAGAAACATAATTTGTGACGAAACTGATGCAACGAAGCTTTGGAGTTCTGATCATTCCAGCCATGATGAAAGATACTAATACTACTACTCTGCTGCTATGAGTAGTAGTAGCAGTAGTGGTTCTAATACTGTTAAACGAATGGCACGGTGATAAAAGCGTCAAATTTGAGGCACAAGGAGAGGAAGAATAACCATAAGAGTTGGCAGGGAAAGCTGTGACACAAGGGCTCATGTCTTTGTAATAAATCTTCCCATTCTGAATTCGCAAGACGAATTTGAAATTGTGGATAAGCCCTTAAAAATCTTAGTTTGTGTGTGTTTTTTTTCCACAAAGGTAGCCCTTGTTGGATAAGGTGTGAAAATTGGTTGTGTATAGCTTAACCACGTCATTATAAAGGAATCTTTTTTATGAAATATCAATAGTTTGTTTTTTTTGAAAATCTATGTTTTCACGTATAATTTGTTTCTAAAATATAAGCTAGTGGCAAATTACCCTCCTGTTGTTTTGAAAATAGGTAAATTATCCCGTGGTTTTAAAATAGGCATTCTACCACCTTGTGGTTTTGGATATAGACAATTTGCCCCCTTGTGATTTGCAAATATAGCACTTTCCCCCCCTCGTGGTTTGCGAAAAATGACATCCACGGGGGCTATTTTGCATATATTTACAAACACGATGGGGTAAGTGCATATATTCAAAATCACGGTTGTAAAATGTCTATTTTCAAATCACAAAAGGATAATCTGTCTATTTTCAACAACAATGAGGTAAATACATATTTGCAAATCACAGCAGGTTAATCTACATATTTCCAAAATCACATGAATAATCCGGTATTAGCTCAAAATGATATAATCATACTTTCAAGAAATAATAATAATAATATCATCATACATATTTTTTTATTATTTAATAATAAGATATTTTAAAACTTACATTAATGGTGTCATATCATTAGATATCATGACATTTAAGATTGAGCAAATGTTAATATAGTAACGATTGAATTAAAAAGATGGGGAAATGATTAAATACAATTTTCGTGAAAAATAAAAATGCAAACAAATATATATATTTTTCTTAACATTCGTGAGGAAAATGATATTAGTTTAACGAGTTCCCCTCATAAAACAGATAATTTTGAAAGTGTAAATTATACTAGTGATGTCGCACAAATTGATAATATCCATAATAACTGTGTGTTTGTATATAACATTATTATTAGATAAAACAGTATTCTAAAAATAAAATAAAAAATGATAGCACAGCAGATATATGCATAAAGTGAGAAACAGAACTCCATGATTTCATTCCCATGCAGTAATTTTCTAACAAATTCTGGCATAAATTCATCAAATACTTCCACAAGCAACTTCATGTTGGGTGCATTTTAACGGAAATCCGTATGCGGTTAGGAAAAGAAATGACGACAACTTTATCAAATTCCACATTATTTCAACTCTCTATGTTTTCACAACCGATGGAAATCAATGAAGCTCTATGATGGTTAGAGCTTATAAATATCATATTTTGGGTCCCTAAGTTATCAATCTCATTCAGGAACAAATATATCACCTAAGGGAGATTGTGAAGCTTGTTATGCATCTATCTTGCTATATTTTCTGCTCTCTGTCGTTAAGTAAAAGAGATTTTTTTACTGAAATTTTTGACTGTAGTTTTGTATTTTTGACGAGAAATAATGTTAATCATTAGAAAATTAGATTTCAAACATCTTTAGAGTTTAAATGAATTTTTTTTATGTATGGAACGTTTGAAACCATCGGGTTTCATTTGATGAAGGAAAGAGACGATTAACAACATATTTCGACTTGTTAAATAACTAACTTCTTTACAAATGGGTCATTAATTTCAACAAAAACCCACATGTTTATTAGGGTCTTTTGTGGTCAACTAACAACAGTTAATTAAAAGAATCAGACCAATTTTTCATCCAATTCACGGGTTTCCCGGTTCAATCACCGGTCTGGTCCGGTTTTTTAAAACTATGCGTCAAAAATTTTTTTTCAAGAAGATGATTTGGAGAGATTATAAACTTTAAAATATAGAAATTTATATCTACTTCAATTACTTTGGCACCATCCCCATAATTTTGATAAATATAAATATTATTCTTCTCCATCATTACAAATAGGTTAAGAGGAACTCCGAAAGTTTGACCATATAAAATTCCAAATCCAAGAAATCAAACAAAGATTTGAGTTTCCATGTCTACTAACGTATAGAATGTTCATATCAAAAGGCTTAAGAGATTAAAATCTAATAACTTGTAAACACATCACTCTTGTTTGATTAATAAATTAATTATAACAATATTAATATAGAATTTATATATATTTCTTTTTTCAAATTTTGAAATTAATAATTATTCAATATCCTCCACTAAATTTTGAAACCTCCCATAGAACATGCGTGCGCCGTGCAACAAACGACTCATTTATTAATCAATGGACAAAATTACAAAAAAGAAGACAATAATAATTTGAGAAGTTAATTAGGCATACGCCACTGGGGAAATTTATCGAACATCTGGCGAGCAGTCTAGGATCGAAAGGGGAGGTTACGATTTCTCCTCGAATGTGCTGCTATCAGGGTCATCAGAAATAATAGTAGTTCCGGAGGGTTGGTCTTGGGCGGGGCCGGCGTTGTTGGTGAGTTGTTCCATGTCTCTTATCCTCGTCCTCACAACATTCGTCACCAGGACTGCAATCAACCCCACAACAGATCAGATTATACTGTCTCTATTACTATACATATGAAAATGGAAGCAATATGAAGTTAATACGTACCAGCTGCGGTTCCGAAGGTCCAAAGCCAGAGGATCTTGAGGCCAGGACTCTTGTCTTTCCACATTCTCTTTCACTTCTGGTGATGGAATCGACTATTCTGAAGTTGGGTATGCTGCGAATCAAGTTATGTCCCCCGTATCGAATTAGAGCCCCAATAAACTTATTTTCAAATACCAATTATGAGTTTTTTATTTATACTCATTTTTTCACAATAATTAAGTATATATATGAGCATGATTAAAGCCCAACGTGCCAAAAAACTGAAAAACATTAAGGGGTCTTGTCAAGCTACCCATTTTGGCATGTGGCTCATGCCGAAATGATCCGCATGTTTTTGTTGGATGCTACCATAAAAACAATCAACGTGGCAAAACCCGAAAAACAATACTGAGTCTTGTCAAGCTACCCGGTTTGGCATGCGGTTCATGCCGTGAGGATACTACCATATAAAAATATTAAAATGTATGGGCGGATCAGATAGGGTCGTAAATTCATGGGCCACGTGTCATGCTAATACCATCCACTCTTTGTATCATCTCTAATTTAAAAGTTACGTAATTTTAGTTTAAATAACATGTATTTTTTATATATTAAATTTGTCGGATGCTCTAACAGTGTATCCCAAGTTTTTAATGTACTTGTTTATCGAAACAAATTAGAAATATTTAAAAATATTCGTAATAATAACTTGATTCGTAATTTAAAGTTCTACCTTCCATGTGAAAAATGATCTCAATTATTTCATGGCACATCCGTTGCGAGTGTGTAACATATATATTGTGGACTTGTAGTCACTGCAATTTCACCAAGTGCTCATGTCTCTGAGCTACAATAGCTATTCGCATTCCATCAACCACGTACTTGCAAGTGAGCTTATTTGGTTCAAAACCTATTTTTGCCATCCTATCTTGGAACTCCATCAGCTTAGCAAGATCTCCTTCAATAGCGAGCATTCTTACAAGAGTATTATAACATTCTGAATCAAAGATTTGAAATTCCTCGGCAAATAGTTTCAACAATTGTTCGGCTTCGACAAAATTTCTCTCTTTGCATTGCCCATGCATCAAAGTTCTACAAATTTCAACATCTGGGGGCAAACCAGAGTCAACCATTTCTTGCATCAAGAGCTGAGCCTCAACAGTTCTGTTTGATCCACACAAACGTCGAACAATACCTCCATAGGAATTCAGGTTCGGTTTCATATTCAGTGAGACCATCTCCGCTTTTAGTTGTAATGCCTCATTCACGAAGTTACCTCCACAAAAGAGAACCAATCAACTCGTTATAGATTTCCTCATTCGGGACACTACCATTTTGGCACATATGATCCACAAGAGACATTGCTGCAAATGGCCTATTCTCCTTGCATAACGCAAGGATCAAATAAGAATATACATCATGAGAGATTGTAATCCCTATGCGTGCAATCTCCAAAATAAGATTCAATGCAGAAATCAACCTATCTTGATTATGATATCCTTTTATGATAATCCAACAAGTGAAATTATCAGGGTGAATCCCACTTCCAATCATATCAAACAACAAAGATCTTACTTCTTTCATCATTCTTTGTTTGCAATATCCATCTACAAGAGTATTATACGCATAAACATCTGGCTTCAACTCTCGATTAACCATCAAATGGAACAACCGATGAGCCTCTTTCACACTATCTCCCTTACAAAGACCATTTATCAGGGATGTGAATGTGATTAAATCAGGAGTTATGCCTCTCTTACTCATTATATTATACAAATAAACCGCGTCCTTTAACCTACCCTTCTTGCAGTAGCTATCAATAAGCATATTGTATGTCACAACATCAGGGTCAAATCCTTGTTCTTCCATTCTCTCTCAAAAATTCATTGACTTTGTCCACATTTCCTTCCTTGCATAACACATGAGTCAATATATTAAATGTGCACGCATTCGGATGCACCCCAATACTCTGCATCTCTGCATAAACATCCCAACATTTTTCTCCAGAGTCAACCTTAGAAAGCCCATTTAAAAGACAATTGATAGTGATGACACTGGGAACAAAACCAAGCTTTAACATTTTTCTAAATGCTTGAAAACTTTCTTGAACCATATCCTTTTTAAGAAAAGCCTTGATGAGCATGTCAAAGACAACAGGGTCCCAATTACATTCATTTGAACACGAAATCAAGTATTTGTACACACTCGAACTCAATGAAACATTTACGTTTCCTTTCATTTCCACCAATTCTAACAAAAGCTTCATTGCTTGCTTAAAATCTTTAGACCATACCAAAGTATGAATCATGATGGAATAATTGTGTGCATTTGGTTTGAGACTCAAGTGTTTTCTCCCCATTTAAAGAAAGTGAGTGCTGTACATGAATCAGACTGACATCTCAATAGAACTCTCGAGAATTCATGGCTTGTGAAATTATTAAACAATTCTTGTTGTTGAAGATGGTTCCAATAGAGATGATCCTTTTTCTTGAGGGATGAGCATACAAGAGTCACAATATTATTTGGATTTTCGGTACAGGGGAGAAAGTTGTAAAGTGGGTTAGATAATTGTTTGCCTTTGATAGTCTGCAGAGCAGAAGGATTTCTGAGTTTTGAGGAAACAATTTGGTTCACTTGAGAAAATGGAGGTAAGTGGGTAGTTAATTTAGCTTGACTCATGACTTAAATCATTATTGTACAAATTAAGTGAAGAGAGGCTGGTTGTACTCGCCTTTGGAGCATCAACAGAATCACAGTCGTAAAATGCTGAGACAGGTATCAATCGGCACCAGATGTGAAATGTGTGAAGGGATCCTGAGCTAGTACACCAGCCACTCCATCTGTTAATTGGAAAAAATAAATAAAATTTCATTTCAAGAATGACGAGGAATGAAAGACCAACTGATGAAAATGCAATGATATAAATGAAAAGCCATAAAATTGAACAAGTTAAGGCACACACCACATAGGCAATTCATCAAACAGGTGCCAAGCATCATGAAAAACAACTGCTGGGCGGTTACATGGTCATCCCATAATGAGCGCATGTCTTGATCGCATTTGTGTGCCAAAATAATCATTAAATTAGCCAAGATTAACCCAGTACTTTTAATGGGTCATCAAAAAAGAACATTGGTCTAGACAAAGGTTTAATTATTATCCCCTTCGAAGGAGACCACGGGATATTATAGTGTATATATGATGAATCTATGTACATAGGGTGTATTTGAAATGAGTCAGGCTTATATGAGCCCGGTGTTTACAAACATCAAGACGCATACAAACATATACATACATATGTATGTGCCTTGTCATTTGTAAACACTCGGCTCATATAAGAAATCCCCTTAATTACGTGTGGATTGTTAAAAAAAATTTCCAAACCCACTGTTTGGACTGATGTTAGGCACAAGAAAAGTTATCATCATGCACTCTTTTACTTATAAATATGTGTAGTAAAATGTACAACTTCAGATTTGTTTCGTTATCAAAGCACTTGAGTCTGAATAATTCGCTTCAACAATCTATTTCAACTTGTTCATCACATTTTCCATCACATTTAAGTGATTAAACTCAAAGTATAATCATTAATGTCTTCATATTTCCCATTGTTCAAGAGATATCACTTTACATTAAAGTGCATCATTTAGCCTAAAGTGCATTTCAAGTCTCGTCCTTACCTATATTTAGTTAAGTTTTCTTCGCGGGTTTTAAGGTTTTGTTCGTTTGACCCTTTGATCGAGTCAATCCCCACAATATCAAAGATGTGATATAATTCCACCATATTACTAAACATATGCATAGTTAAATTTTATATCATATTTGATTAAAAGAGTGAAGCAGTTCAAAACATGATTGACATCACACTCGAAGCATCTCTATTCTTAGTCCAGTTCTTCTTGTTCTATTTGCTAATTTCTTCTATCAATACCAGGTGTTCTTACTCCAAATCTGATTTAATAATTTAAGTTTGAAGGGATAATCAAAATGAACTAAGAAAAATCACTTCAATTTACCTCGCCATGATTCGCTATGTTCCCACAACATCATTCAGCTTCTCTTTTCTGTTTTCGATTCAACTATAGCCTCTCACCACTATATTTCTTACTTGATGTGGTGCCTTACTACAAGGAAAGTGGACCTAACTTAAGGTTGAACAAAATATCGACAAAAATAAGCAGTGATCAACTCAAACTTCACGCACATGCAGCTATACATGCACTGTAAATGCACATGCAACTTATAGCAACAGATTTTCGAACATGCAGCAAGAAATAACACCAACACCCAACAAGTAAGCACAGATTAATCATTAACCCCTTTCCATTCAATTCAACAAGTACTAATCAATGTAACAAGAAGCCAAAAATTATCGAACCTCGACCACCAAAAATGGACAGCAATGTTTTCCCCAAACCATGACAGAAATCGAAGCAAAAACTTGAAATATTCAAGGAAATGAACAATAAAGGAAAATAGGAAAGAATCGTTCACGAAACTTGAAGATATCGCACCAAAAATCGAAATGCCCTAGCGTACGAGTTTCTGCGTTTCTTGAGAAAATCCGACGCGAAACCGGATGATTATTGGCCTGAGATGGTGCGCCGGTGAGCGAGGGTGGTAGAGGTAGGTCGACCTTGCCAAGGCGGTGGCTCACGGCGGCTGGCTTGAGGTTTTCTGGTGAGAGTTCAGAGTGAGCGCGGGAGCAGGGTGAAGGGTAATCGGGTTAGTGCTGAACGTGATGTGTGTGTGTGCATGAGTACAAGTATATAAAAAATGAGTACCTTCCCATGTGCATCAATCACCTGCACATATTTATCACTTGAGAACCATCACAAACACACCAACCATGAGTCGATCCCTCACCACCACAAAACTTAAAATTTATTTAAGTGGATATATATTTTCAGATTTCATGACAAATTTGGATTGGAAAAACTTCCAAAGGACCAATTACATCATGGGTAATCTTTTACTAAAAATCGATCGTGCAAAATAATGAATCAAAAGACTGATTGCTATTTTTTTTTTCTATTTTAATGTATCTCTAACTCCATACTTATATACAATAGCAACAAAACATTAATTCCAAATAATCTCTTGGAAAGGCTCGAATAACTAATACCTCATTTGCTCCTTATTCTAATGTTGTCTGTTTTGCTATTTATTTTCACTGGACATTATTTTTCGCGCTTATGCGATCTGTATTTATTAATCTATAAATGGTATAGATTTTATTTTAGGAAACATTCTAGATTTTCTATCCGAGCAATAGATGAAATAAAAGTCGTCTTAAAAACATCACTTTACCATTTATTAGTTTAGATTTAATAATATCTAATATTTATTAAATATTTTCCTGGAGTAATGAGCTTGAAGAATGACAGTTCTTGTTAACCAAAACTATTTTAATTTGATTGAGAATGTATATTTTAAATGCATTTAATTTCTCAATAAAAAAAAATTAAATTAGAGAAATTTATTACGGATCTATATATATATATATATATATATCATAAATCATAGTAGAAATTAAATTGAATTACATTTTACTAATAATCAATTTAAGATTAATTCTTTTTATTAATATTCATATTACAATCCATATAATATTTTCATCAACCGAACAATGAAAAAAATGGGTTTTAGGTATGAACATTTGGTGGGATTGATTCTTGAGATAAAATTTTGTTTAGTAAATTTTTGAATGAAAACTTTTTTAGAACAATTTGTTTTTTGAATACTTTCCCCATAATTTTATAATTTCATTTATGTATGCTTCAGCCTCTCGAATTACAAAAGAGTGCTGCCAAGATTGATCCACAATAGCATAGTTAGCAAACTTGGTTCTTGACATTTACTGCATTGCCATGACCGAAATTTTATTAGTTCTCAATAGTAAACATTCATTCAATCGAGGTGTCATTTATTTAAGGGTTGGTTCTTGGAAAATGACAAAAAATTCTAAAACATTTTCAGCTCCCTCCTACTTGGTTCGACCCACTGTCACATTGGTCGATTCGTGACCCGTACCAATACGCAGTGCCAATGCAGATGGTGATGACCAAGAACAGATTCCTCGATCCATTTGAAGCCAAAGCAATATGCCAAAAAGTCTAAACAAAGTTAATATAGTTCAAAATGGGGAGACACTGATCAAGCTCGTGTAAATCCAACATGGTTTCAACTTATTGCTCCAAACAACTACCGATGATATCAAGAAAAGACAGAAAGCCATAGCACCATATGTTTCATTCACTCCTGGTAGATCTTCTTAAGTTAATTTGTGAATGGTTTTCATGTCGGCTGCTTCCTTGAGAGTTCCTTTCTCGACATGATCCCACCACTTCATCAAGAAGTTATCCACAACCAATCTGAACCATGGTGATAGCTTCAGTCCTCCCTCGCCTGCATCAGCTTTCCTCAAGAGCTCTTTCAGCTCCTCTCTGTTCACGTATTTTACATCAGCCACTTCATCAGGATTCGGGTGCATGTTAACATCCCGGACAATGAAGAGAAGATATCAACTGCAATGTCAATATGTCGATAACATTGGTCAGGCACAGAGTTGATAGTGTCTAGAGCAATCAAGATAGTAACTAAATGTTCAGGGGATGAGATGAAATGAAAGGGGCGGCTGGATTGACTATGGAGGAGCACGAGAGGGGGTGGGTTTTGTATTTAAAAAACAATAGTCATAAAATTTCTCTTGTGAGAGCAATCACCCTCCCGTTGAGTCAGCCCTTGCAATGTTGATAGGTAATTTAAAGGTTGATCTGGCAAGATGTCTCAAAGCGATTTCGATCTAGTAGGTTAACAAAAGAAGCTGTTAGGAATTGCAGTGAGAGAGCGTGGCTCGAATGAGTTTGGCGCCTGGGAGAGCAAAGTTGCATTTTAGAAAAATTACACTGATTTTAGAGTATTCCGGGTTGGGTGGATCATCCAAGCCTTGCAAATGATAATAGACAAGTGATGAAACAGTTCCATTGCAACAGAAAATAATGACTAGAAGTATGGAATATTACGTTCATGCTCTCCCCATTTCCCATCTGATGGTGCCTTGTACAGCATACGACCCAATGGAGTGAAATGACCGACTGGGACGTCTTCAGCAGGAATACCTAGTTCATCCAAGAGCTTTCTTTGAGCAGCGTTCCTCGCACCTTTTGAAATGAACAATTGGGTCTGAGTCTATATCGCTGTTCGAATAAAATGAAGTTTTTAGCTTAAACTGAAGCAAGAATAATACAAGAGCATTCTCCTCAATAAGCTCGGATCTCTCGGTACAGAGGATGACTGCAGCAGGTGTTGGTCCACACCAAAGGAAACGTCACTTTTGTTGCTGATCGTTGCTGCTCATAAAGCAAACACGATAAAGTATGTTGGCATTCTTCCACAGATAAATTAAATTAGCGACATAAAGCTTGCTAGTTGAGATGGAACTAATAGGAGGCAAATTTCAGGGAAGAAAGATATCTTCAGGCATTTCTAAATTTGGATAACAGATGAAAAACAAATTATTAAGTAGGTCACCATTGATTCTTAACCGTTCAGTGAGATACCATTATCAGAGTTGCACCGTACTAAGCAGACAGACTCCTTTTCGGAGATCATTATGCCTCAGTCTTCTTTAGGCCCTAGAGGATTCTTAGTTCTATGATAATTGTTCAATTTATTTGATAAATATGATCTTATTTTCATCAAAAAGACATTTGCATTTGAAAATAATCCATAATTAGTAGTTGAGCAAAAATGCCGGGCCAAGTGCAAGAAAACAGACGTGCCCACAAGGAGAAAACCTGAGGTTTAACGACCAGAAGATAATTCACACTCCAAATTCAGAACTATCAAGCACCCTGACTAGACCCAATTTTAGTTTGATCACAAGCATAAAGGTCATCTTACAATATACATAAATCTATGGTTATGACAACAGGGAAATTGGGGAATTGGTTAAAAGAATTGACATTTTTAAGTAGACAACTTAGGTAAATATAACAGTGATACATAATAAATGCACCTATTTAATCCTGATTTGTCAAGATATCCAAAAATTAATTCCATTTAAGAATACCCAACTGCCCCAAGAAATCATAAAATAGTACGACTCTATAGAAACCATAGTTTTAACCCGTCAAAGACGGTGGTTGAACCAACGGGTAACTTCTTGTCAAATAATCATGATATTTAACATGTGTGAGAAAATAATCATGATATTTAACATGTACTAGATAAAGTACTCAATTATAAATAGTAGTTAATAAACATGCATTCAACAAATATATTATCAAAATTTAAATACATAACAATTTTTTGTGTTTTGATAAATATACATGACTGACATTGTTTATTGCAAAAATAATAATAATAATAATAATATAACAATAATAATAATAATAACTTAATTACACAAAACAATAAAATTAACTGTGATTTTATAGCAAATTTTAGACACATATGGAGCATAATCTGGTTAATTAATTACTGAAAATAAGTCCAAATTCCAATACAAGAATACAACAATTCCTTTTTATAATATATATATATATCGCTGTCTGTCCCAAGCCATGATAAATGAGGAGGGTAGCAGTACGCATGTGAACAGCCAGATGGAAAAATTAGTCATATCTCATATCAGGAACCGTAATATGAATTTCGTTTTGGCTTTCTCTACTCAGCGACACGCTGCACCGGAGACCAGGTGTAGTGGTAAGTGGGCAAGGGTTGCTAGGTCGTCGCCTGGATGCGACACCGCCACATCGACGCATGGGTGTGGTGTCAAATGAGCAAGCTTCTCTCACCTCGAGCAAGTGGGAGTAAAGAGATTAGCTCGAAACCAGGACCATGGATTCGTTTAGCCTCTTGGAATGTAGTTTTCTTACCGGTAGATTACATAGTTAGTAGATAGTAGAGACTATGAGTAAGAGAGATTAGTATTTTGTATGTGCAGAATACCAAATGGGTAGGTGAGAAAGCCACAAACTATAGCCGCTTTTGGGGTTATAAACTTTGGCATACATGTAAGGATAAGAACCGTAATGGAGTGGGTGTAATCGTAGACAACAAACTAATTGAGTATGTAGTTGAAGACTGAAGGGAGATAAAATAATATTAGTTAAGCTAGTCTTCGATAATGATATTTTTAATATCATTAGTACCTACGGACCCACAAATTGGTCTAGATGAGACTATTAAATGTGAATTTTGGAAAGATCTGACGATGTGGTGCAAAGAATACCCCTTGATGAGAAAATCTTCATCAGGGGATTTCAATGGCACGTAGCTTCTGATCGAGATGGGTAGGAGAGTGTCCATGGAGGTTATGGCTTTGGAGGGAGGAACGCTGCAGTTAGCTAACTTTTGTATTTTGTCATGTCATATGACTTAATCCTAGCGAATACATGGTTTAAGAAGAATGACCTCATCTAGTTACCTTTCGAAGTTGGTCGAGTGCAAAACAAATAGATTTATTTTTTAGTAGAAGGATAGAAAAAGTTAAATGATTGGACTGTACGATATTTCCATAAGAGGGTGTAGTTACCCACCACCGACTAGTTCTAGATATCAGGGTTAGAAAAAGGTTGATAGAATTAAACATAAGTTAAAACCTAGAATTAAGTTGTAGCGATTAAATAAGGTAACGCTGGAGTTTTTGTAAATAAGAAGAAGCAAATTAGATGCCAAAAGATGATTCCGATACCAACTTGAACAAAATGGTTTGCCATATTAAGATGGTCACTAAGGAGCTACTTGGTGAGTCAAGAGGATGTGCTCCACTAGGTAAGACGCAACATGGTGGAATGAAGACGTGAAGAAACCAATTAGAATAAAAAAGGATGCTTATAGAGAGCTGAAGAAGAACAATAACGGGGCAACAAATGTATAAGTTTGCCAAAAAAGAAGCAAAATATAGTGGTTCGGGATGCTAAAAGTAAAATCTACAAATAAGTGTACTATAAATTGGACAATAAGGAGGCGGAACAAGATATCTACATGATTGCTCAAGTAACTTATGTGCAGTGAATGCATAAAAGATGATAACCATAAGGTCTTGGTTAGAGATGAAGACTTCTAAGCAAGGTGGAAAAATATTTTAACAGCTAGTTCAGCAGTGGTTTTAGTCAAGATTTAGGTGATCTTGACATCCAACACATGATGTTAATCGTGAGTTTACTCGCAAAATTAGATAATTAGGTTAAAGAAGCTTTGAAAAAAATGAAAGCACGAAGAATAGTTGGTCCAGATAGAATCCCTATTGAAGTATGGAGATACTTAGGACCGACGGGATTAAGTGTCTAACAGATCTATTTAACAAGATTCAGAGAAGTAACAAAAATTCCAAATGGATTTAGAAAGAGTACTATTGCCCTTATCTATAAGAACAAGGGTGACATTAAGAATTGCTGCAACTATCGTGGTATAAACTGTCATCAAACCTGCAATGTTCTATGGGAGGAAATGCTGGGCACCCAAGAGAAATCACGTCCAAACAATGAGTATGGCAGAGATGTGTGTGCTCCGTTTGACATGTGGTAAAACAAGAAGAGATAAATATGGAACGATATCATTCGAGTTGAAGTAAGTGTGGCTTGTATAGAAGAGAAGTTGCAAAGTCTCTTACGCTGATTTGATCACATACGACGTGGGCCCAGTAATACACCTGTGCATCAAGTAGAGTCCATGGATTTTGGCTCTTTCACCACGGAGAAAGGGGATGAGCGAATAAGATAATACTCGAAGTTATATACAAATATTTGGAGTCCAACAGGATCAACAGGATATTCTGGTCAAAGAAACTCTTGGATAAAACTAACGCATATGCGCGACCCGACTTGATTCCTTCTATGGTTTATGTAGCCCTACCTCAATCCAATTTATTTTAACATACCTCAATCCATTTGGATTAAAGGGTTATAGTTGTTATTGTTGAATATAAGAGTAAAACAGCTTTTGAAGTTAAACTATGGACTGCACAAAAACATAAGCTAAAAATGTAGTAGAAACGAAAAATTAAAAAATTGATAATAATGTCTTATTTATAATAAGTTTTTAATATTATAATTTATACCAAATTTTGTAGTAGAAAATAGCCCGGTGGATCTTTAACAATTGGGTCACACCCATCGGTTTATTTGAGCATTTTATGGGTCAACCCTAATCCAATTAATTAAGATTCGGACAAATTTTTCATCCGGTCAACAACCACTATCCCGGTTCGGTTTTAAAAAAAATTATAATTACATGTCTTATTTATAATAAAATAATATCATTATATTTCAATATTTTTTTTATAATTTATATCAAAGTTTGAGGTAGAAATACCCCTGTGGGTCTTTAACAACAGGGTCACCGGTTTCAACATAATCACACCAGCTTATTTGAGTATTTTATGGCTCAACTCACTCCATCCATTATTATAACACTCGGACCAATTTTCATCCAGTTAACGATTTACCTGTTCAACATATTGTATGCATAATCTTCAAAGAAATTAGCTTGCATAAAAACTCACTCGGACTCGGTAACACGTACCTGAAGCAGTAACTCGTATTTTGAGTTAAATAAGAACACACTGAAAGCCCTGTGTAACAAATTTTCAGATTCGATCTTTTCCATCAGATGGCCTGCATAATACAAAACTTGAACGGTCAATAGTACACTACTCAAAGAGAAAACGGGCTATAGCTAAAGTATTAAAATGGCATCTAAGACAGCACGTCGAAAATCACAGACCACTCTCTTATAAGAGATTAATTTGTAGAATGATATATTAATCATTATATCAAGCCTATAAATAAGTTTACAAAGATGATAAGATCACAAAGATTACAATATTAATGGAAGATAATATCTATTTATATGGATGATAATATCTTCCCTATTTACAAGAGATAACAATCTTCGACTAACTAATTAGGAGAAGATTTGGCACAATCTTTTCTTAGTCTATTGCCCCAAGCAAAATTGAGTTGCCATCAGCAACGGAAATTTTGACTTCGAGAGTTGGTATCGAGAGTGAGGTAACGGCTTGGTAAGGATGTCCGCAAGTTGATCAATATGTGGAAGATATGTGCTTATGAGTAAGAAAACTGTTTATATGCCAAGATCTATGTGATTTGATAAATAAATATTTAAAGGATTTTTGCTATGAATATATGTAATTTTTTACCAGTTCAATCAGCCCCTACTTGCTGGGTGTTTTTCCCAAACACCTCACCCCCTTACCTCCCCTCCCAGACAAAGGCGAAAAGAAGAGACCAAGGAAGAAGAACAAGAACAATTTTAGAGATAATGGTCCACGAAGAACCTTCAAGAAAATTTATTAGTTTTATTTACGCTTCCACATCTTTGATTTAATCCGATAATATCAATTGTAATGACAATTATTATTTTGGAATAAACTGGTTTTATCATAGATCTGTACACGAGGCATTCGAATTTCATATTTGGATTCAACGCCGGTGTCACGCGTCTCCGGTCTCGGGGCGTGACAAGGGGGCTTCCATCCTTAAAGAGACTAAAATTGTTGAAAATAAACTTAAGCAATGGAATAAAGAGCCCTTTACTGACAAGACAATGAACGGACAGGAGATCAATAGGGATGTGCTTCATTCGAGAATGATG
>CAJQUN010002257.1:0-29765 GCA_907163345.1 Haberlea rhodopensis
TGGGATAACCAGGTTTACATTGGGATAACCAGGTGTACATTGATAATGAACTATTTATGTTTGAGCATAATAATTTATTGTCGTTATATTGAATTCATAAGCGTTGTTGAGTATCACATTTTCAGTGATAATACTAAACTTGACATTATGAAGGTGCGTGAGTTTGAAACTGGAACAGTGTGTGGAAGCTATACAAATTCGGAATGTACAAGGAGTATATTTATGAGTTTTGAATAATCTAAATATTGCATTATGATTTTGTATACTGATTTGTGATTGAATATTGAGTGGGAGTGTGCTCACCCTGTGTGGGGGCTGTTTCTGTTGAAACAGGTACAACAGGTACGATGCGGCCTTGGAGTGCTAGGCTCGAACCTTGTTGGATGATGCTTCGAGAAGCGTAGTATGAGATTGAGCCGATATACAAGATTGAGCGGTTGGTATATATACTAATTATGCATCCAGATGAGTATCCGTTATTCGTTGCTCTTCTGTGAGCACTTGTATCTGTATATGGACTGTATAAGGGTGTTGAAACCCACTTTTGTTGTCTTATTAGTGTGATGTCTTCCCTGGCTGGGAATTTGCTTAGTGTTTCTGTATTCTGTTTAGTATTGTGTTGTCCCTGGTCGGGAGTTATGTTATGTGATGTTTTTTATTTCCGGATAGCTCAGTTTGTGGGGAGGCTCTGCCCAATTTTTTTATAAAAACCCACAATGTAAAAGTGGTGTAATGGGGATGGTATTGGGTGAAATCCCTGAGTCTATTTGTTGGTCGAGATGATCATATAATGTTGAACATTGGTTATGTCATGGGATTATGGGAAACATGAAATGATTCTTTTTTAATAATGAAAAGAAAATGAAAATTTATACACATACGACGTCATAAATGAACTAATGACGAGTTTAAGTGTTGGGGTCTTACATTAGTGGTATCAGAGCAGTGGTTAGCTCTTTGGGGCTGTTGAGGGCCTGAACATGCTGATAGGAATGGGTAGCACATATTTATGCATAGTAGTAGTTAGTGTTGCGTGACACGACTATTTTGCGTATGTGTGTTTATGATATGTGATCATAGTGGAACAATTATATGTCATGACATCTATGGAATCATAATATAACTTGTTGATTATATTTGTGAGTTGTGGCACAGGAACAACCAAATGGAGCATTTTTGAAATGCATTGGAATACAGGAAGTACTCTGTACTCATAGTTTATGCATTTACTCGTTATAATCATATTGTGGTGAATATGGATTATTATATGCTCATGATTTGTGATTGTTCCTGTAGGGACACTATGACACGAAGGGCTAAGGCCGGGGTTGAAAGACACGAAACGGTAACTTGCGTTTTATATACATCATGGATTATGCATTGTGGTTGCATGTGTACATTGGAGTGATAATTTTAATGCCTTGCCGCCAAATGTTGAAGCGAGGGGTGGGAGTGCCGCATGTCGCATTTGAGCGAAGTGCATTAAAATACACTCATGATGATGTATATTGGACATAGTATATGCATTGTATTGCAGGTATGGATGGAATGCTTGGTGAATATCCCATGAGTCATTGTTATGGATGAGGAGTGATTTTAAATGCTTGCCGCTACATGTTTGTCTTGTGCCGCTAAAATGTGAAGTGTGGGGTGGGAGCGTCGCATGTCACATTGAAGCGTGGTTATCATATGAGGCGAGGAAAGAATATTGCCGCTAAAATGTGAAGTGAGGGGTGGGAGCGCCGCATGTCCATTGAAGCGAGGTTATTCTATGCCGCCTATATGAGAAGCGAGGGGTGGGAGTGCCGCATGTCGCATTTGAGCGAGGCGCATTAAAATACACTGCCGTAACAATGACTAGGGATCGGCTATTCGATTGGCGATGGTTCTTGCCGCCGGATATATTGATAGCGATGTTTCATTCCGCTATATTGGTTGGCGATGGTTCATGCCGCCGGATATATTGATAGCGATGTTTCATTCCGCTATATTGGTTGGCAATGGTTCATGCCGCCAGGTATATTGATAGCGATGTCTCATTCCGCTATATTGGTTGGCGATGGTTCTTGCCGCCGGATATATTGATAGCGATGTTTCATTCCGCTATATTGGTTGGCGATGGTTCACGCCGCCAGGTATATTGATAGCGATGTCTCATTTCGCTATATTGGTTGGCAATGGTTCATGCCGCCAGGTATATTGATAGCGATGTCTCATTCCGCTATATTGATTGGCGATGGTTTATGCCGCCGGGTACATGTATAGCAATGCCTCTTTCCGCTATGTCATTGGCGATGGATCATGCCGCCAGACATGTGTTTAGCGATGGTGCATTCTGCTGATTCCATGGCGATGGTTCTTGCCGCCGATTATATATATAGCGACGTCTCATTCCGTTATTCTGTTGATGATGAGTATATCAATTGTGTATGGATATGAAATCATATTTTGTGGAATATTTATGTTGAGAGTAGGGACAATTTAAAGGATCAAGTGTGGATCAACTGTGTACAGTAAGTGTTATTACATCTTGTTGTTTTAAGAATGTATATTCATTGTGATTATGGATATTATATGTATGCCCGTAGTGGCGATGAGTATTATGTACCGCCGTAGGGCGATGAAGATTGATGCATTGCTATTGTGTTAGCAATGAATATTTTTGTACGACTATTGTGATTAGCGATGAATGCTGTTGTACCGCAATTGTGTTAGCAATGAGTATTGATGATGCTTTGCTTGCAGATGGCAATAGAAGTGTGCTATGTACAGTTATGCTATTGCTCATTGGGTACATGTGATTTAGGCCCAAGAGGATATTGGATCGATCCAGGAGGACGAAGTATCGAGGTAAATCGTTTCAGTTGGTTGAACATATTGATATATGTTGATTCGAGTTATTTTGTTGATTTATATTGATTTTGAAATCATGTACATGTAGAAAAGTTGATAATGGAATTGAAGTGAAACCTAGATGTGTCATAATCATATTTTGTTGCGGTAACAAGGCAAGAAGGGGTGAAACCTCTGTGATAACACTCTCATATCTGCGGTGTGTAGTGATGAGATATTGAAAATAGATGTTAATCATTTTGTGATGATAATTATTGTTGTGAAAGCATGCTAGTTTTGTATGTGGTAGGATTAATAATTGATTAATCACCTATTATGTTGAATGGAATACAATCAGATAGACATGAGTTTCACGAGTGTGTCACGGGATGACATGAGCATGTCACGGGATGACGCGTGATTACTACGAATGTCGTGTGTGGACATGTGTTCATTGTGAATATTCATGATTAATGAATTATTATGTTTCGAGGATGAGTTAAAGATTGATATTGCGTCATTGAGTCATGCAATTGATTCTTATGTTAAATTTCAATCACCCTATGTGATAGTGCGCAGTAGCATGTTGTGTATAGAACTGCGAGAAACTTCTTGTGATGTCCCTGAAATGATTAATTGTGTTTAAGGCATTAATTGTGTTCATATGTTTAATTATGTCTTGATTACACTGTTAGGGTAGGAAGGCCTTACATTAGTGGTATCAGAGCAGTGGTTAGAGAACCCGGGAACGAGTGAAGGGTAGCCTTAGCAATAAGTTGGCTAGGCGTCTACTTTTAAACATGTTGTGAGCATATGAAGCATGTGACTGTTATGCTAACGTGTTATGGTTTTCTAACGATGTATTATGTGAATTGTTTTGGATATTGTTGTTAACCCTTGTGTTGCAGTATGGCAGCAAATGTCGATGTTGGTGATGCAGTAAGTGTAAATGCTAGTGCTAGGCACACAAATCCCCTACCACCGCCAGCCTTGGGCGAAGAACCGTTTGAACAACAGTCACATTCTAGTGATTAATGTGGAATATAGTGATTAATGTGGAATATTGTGATTAATGTGGAATATAGTGATTAATGTGGAATATTGTGATTAATGTGGAATATTGTGATTATAACTGGAACGTGATATCGATCATTACCTTGTGACCTAATGATTTTGTGCATGAGTTTATGAAACAGGAACAACAAAGGAAGTGTGCTAATGTGGTGAATCAGGGAGCATATATACAAATATATCTCATGCAACTAATTACGTTATTATGTTTGATTGTGTTGAATAGTGACGTGTATGCTCATGGTGAGTTGTTCCTGTAGGTACACCTTTGGATTTGGAGGGCTATGGGCCGGGTTGAGGCAGTGAGCTTCGAGGAGCCTTGTGAATAGGATTCAGGATTTGGTATAGTCTCTACTCTAGGAGTTGTGATGACCAGGGATTATAGATGTTAATCCCGTAGTGTTAATAATCCCTAAAGTGGTTTTACGTGGCAATTTGGAGTTTAATCGAGGTGTTGGGCCTTCTGGGCTCGTTTATTTGGGTAGTTGGGATCGTTGGATCCAGAGGTTGAGATTGTATTCTCATTTGGGTGAAAAACCTAAGAGTTGGGTTTTTGATGTGTCTCGGGATCTCGGGTGCTTGTGTGAGCACCGGTAGGGGGTTTTGGAGTTAGAGAGAGAATTTTTGAAAACAGATGATTTTTAATGAATCGTGATGTATTTGTGGGGCTATTAGTATTTCGGGGTATTTTTGCTATAAATATCAGTTGAACCCGAGATTTTAGAATTAATTTCATTTCAGCCCCAATTTTCTTCTCTCTCTCCCCGCACGCGATTTTCCCGTCTGGACCAGCCCCCGCCGCTTCAGGCGCTTCGCCCGCCGCCGTCCGGCCGCCGTTCGGCGCGTGCGACCCGTCACCGGCTTCGTCTCGTCGAGGCGCAGCTATCCCCTCCGGCAATTGAGAGTTTCGTCGCGTTTTGAAGTCGGATTTTACAGGAAAGCGTCGATCCCCAATTTCTAGGGTTTATCGGATTTCGACCGATTTACTCCCGATTTTCGATTGGGTAACCTTCCTTACCCCTTTTTCATGCTTCTCATGTAATTCCCTGCTAATTTGGGTGGTTTTGGTTCGAAATTATTTTCGAATTGTAGGGTTTGGTTCGAAAATTTGGGGGTTTTTGGCAAGGATGATGATTCTTGCTATTGATAGCTTAATTCACATTTTAGATGAATTATGGTGTTTAATTGGGTTCGATTTGTGAGATAAGGGTTCGAAAATTTGTAGGGTGTTCTTGAACAATTTTCGATATTGTCTCATTTATTTCCCTCCCTGCATGTACCCTGCCCCGGGTCTTTTTAAAGGTTAATTGTCGTGTGTTGACAATATTTTGAGGGTTATGGGTGTGCTTGAGCATGGGTTGCATGTTCGTAAATAATTGTGAATATTTATCGTGTTAGCACATCGTTTCTCGGGGCATGGAACTCGAGCAAGGTTTGGCTCGGACTTCGGAGATTTAAGGTACGTGCGACGTACGAGCATTACTATATATATAGAGCATTGTGAAATGCATAAGGTATTTTTGATTGCATTGAATATTGTGCGTATGGTTATATATATATGTTGATATAGCCAAGGAACGACCAAATCTTGATATCGCCGCTTGTAGCGTGCGTGACACTAGAGTAGGATAACTCTTACAAGATATAAGGGGTACTGGGTTTATATGACTATTGTAGGGCATTTGAGATGCCTGAGGATGATCGTAGAATCATGTATTCATTATAAGACATTTGAGATGTCTAGGTTCGTAGAATCATGTATTCATTATAAGACATTTGAGATGTCTAGGTATAATGAAGGATTGGTAAAATAAATGCTAGGCATTTGAGCTATCTATGATTGATAGCGAGGATGTGAAATCTGTATTAGATATTGAGATATCTATATTTGCATGTATAATGAATTTAGAATCACTATCTATTGATACTCGAGGATTAGGCATGCGATGGGTTAATCAATGTGTTGATTTACTGATTTTTGAGATTTGATGAGTTTGATGATTGTGAGGACAGGGACAGTACACGGAATCCCGGATGAGGTTGCCATCCAGGGAGTATCATTAAATTCATTAGTATTTACCTTTGTTGTAAATTATGAATTTCATTATTGTGATTATGGGATTTTGTGTATTGGTATGCTCACCCCGTTGGGGGCTGTCTCTGTTGGGGCAGGTGAACAGGTACATCGATGGTTTTGGAGATGAGCTCGAGCTGTTGATTGGATGTACTCCCAGGATCGTGGTACCAGGGCTTGATGGAGCACGGTATCGTATAGAGTACTTATATACACCTAAGGGTAATATACATATTCATGATGCTCGCATGTGAGCACGATTATACTTGTATATGGATTGTATATAAAGGCATGAGCCTTTCTCTCTGTCATTCTATGTTGCATGCAATTAAGGGTAGAATTGCTAATGATATGAGAGACATTGGTGTATTATGTGGGTGTTGAAACCCACTTTTGTTATCATATGTGTGGTGTCTTCCCTGGCTGGGAATTTACTTGGTATTGCTGCATTCTGATGAGTATTATGTTTTCCCTGGCCGGGAATTATGTTATGTGTTGTGCTTTTATTTCGGGATAGCTCTATTTATGGGGAGACTCTGCCCAAATTTTTATAAAAGCCCACAATGTAAAAAGTGGCACCAAGGGGATGGTAAAGGGCGAACATATGAGTCCATTTGTTGTTAGGATGATGATCTTATAACATTGAGTATTAAAGAAAATTTTGTAATTGCCATTCAATGGTAAAGTATCATCTGAGCTTTCCGTTTAATTTGTATTGAAAGCATGTGCCACACATAGTGGTTAATACACTGATCAAGGGTTAAGGGCTAGGGGTCCTTACATTAGTGGTATCAGAGCAGTGGTTGCTCATTGGGGCTGTTAAGGGCCTAGGAAGTTATTGATAGCACATATTTATGCATGATGGCATTAATGTTGTATGACATAATTGTGGGGTCTTCCCACCTTAACAGTGATTAAAAGACATAAGAAGGACTAATCATGCATTAAGGTAACATCTTAAGGTTTTGGTTGTTACACGAGCTAACAGGATTACAGGCCAAAATACAAAACTTCAAAAATAATTCATTACATTCCAAAAGAATGTCATTTAGATTTACACTACTCCTAGAGTAGATACTAATCATAACTTGAATCCTATGCATTCCTGTGTCCCTAGTAGCTCACTGCCTCAACCCGACCCTTAGTCCTTTCGTCCAAAAGTGTACCTACAGGGACAACACATCATGAGCTTATATAATCTTACTTAACATTATAAACATCATAGTAAATGCATGAAACATTGGTTAAGTAATATGCTGGTTATACATTCTGTAATGCCTTGATTTGTGTTATATACGTGTGATATGATTATGGTGTAATTATATCATTTCACGGTATAAGAATAGGGTTCAGGTGGAACCAAGAAAGAATGAAAACATGAAAACATGATGTACAAAATGTAGTGTAAAGATATGCTTTGAACTTGTATGCATTGAAGGTGCATGAGCATGTTGAGTTGCAAGTGGGCATTTGAATGTCATGTGAATTTGGAGTTGCATTTGAATGTGAGGTTCATTTCATGTACATGTGATTTAACATGTAATTATCTCCAAATGACATGATATCAAGTAAGTTAAGGACTTAATGACCTTATATCAAGTGCATGATGGAGGCAAAATCACATAATACACCACTTTCACCTAAAAATCTCTACAAGCTCCTCTCCAAACCCTTAGAGCTTTTGGTAGGCAAAGCTTGGATTTTCACTTGTGAAGTGAGCTAGGAAGTTGGGTGAAGTGATTTCTTAGCCTCTTGGTAAGAAATTCATAGTTGTATACTTGAATTATTCATTAATGTTGATATATGTGAAGGAAAAGCTCAAGTGTGCATGTGTACAATCATAACATGTTTATATGCTAGGAATTGGAATCTATGATGTTAGATTTATGTTTATATGTTCCTAGGTATTGCAAGAAACATGTTGACATGGTTTAATATGAGGTGTAGGAGAAGATTCATGGAGATAAGCTTGAAAATCGCCATGCTCTCACTTTTCTGGGCATCGGCGATCGATCGGTGCGAGTAAGCGATCGATCGCCGATGACAGTAACATTTGAAGGCGGTGAAATTGGATGGCGATCGATCGGTGAAAGTGTCGCGATCGATCGCGATGAACAGAGCATTGTGGCGATCGATCGCCAAGTTGTTGCGATCGATCGCGAGGGGGCAGAGAGTTTTGGCGATCGATCGGTGTTGATCGCGATCGATCGCCAGTGTTAATATTTTGAAAAATAAAATATTTTGTGGAATTTGATTTTAATGCCTATGATAACATGATATATTGTTGGCATTGTTGTAGCACCATCACAAGGGACAGGACAACGAGGCACTTAGCTATTGACAACTGCTTTATCTCGTTTGTGTCGCAGTACAGGTACGTGTTGACGTACGGAGTATAGATATGATAGGATGATGCTATTATGGTTTTGATATCATATGATTTATGTTATCGTTGTGTCATATGATTGGTAGTATCATATGCATGTGCATACATAGATTTCATATGATTGGTATGGATGCCTTGATAGATATGTGTATATGCTTTGGTACGATCATTGTCTTGATAGATATACCTGGTGGGGTATATGCTTTGACTGCCACGATAGATATGCTAGTGTTGGGCATATGCTTTGACTGGGATCGGTGCCTGGATAGATATGCTAGTGTGGGGCATATGCTTGGGCTGGGATCGTTGCCACGATAGATATACTACATATGCTTTGGCTTGAGAGATATACGCCTGGTGTGGGTATATACTCTGGTTATTATCACAGATGAGTATGGTACTATGATATGTGCTGCTAATATGAAGATGTGATGTGGTTTCACTGACATATTGAGCTGAATAGGCATATCATATGAGACTCGTGATAATAGGGAACTTGTTGAGACATGTCATGACATAGTGCATTTGTGGATGCATGATACAGAACATTCACGTTATCTGATTTATTGTGCTTTATCATTGATATTGATATTGTGTTTTGATATTGCACTGAGATAGTTGTTATCTATACTCACGTTGTGAATGTTTCTGTAGGGACTCATAGACGTGGGGAGCGTGAGTCATGATTTCCGCTGCGAGGGGAACCACTGCCTAGGAGTTCTTTTGAATTAGGTTGTTTATGTACATGATATGTATAGTTTGTTAGGTTTTTGATAACCTTGTAAACAACTTAACTAGTATGAACTCTTAATCCGTGCATGGTATATTACTTAATTTAGACTCACATATGTATGTTTAATAGATACATAATGGATTAAGTAAATCAGGCCCCACATTAGTGGTATCAGAGCAGTGGTTCGAGAACGGGGTGAACATGGGTAGAGGAAGTGTATTAGGGAGTTACCTAAACACTTTGAGAATGGTAATAGCATGTTAGGAGTTGGCATATGATGTTATTCTAACATGTTATATATATTTGTGAATGTTATTGTTAACCCTTGATCTACAGCTATGACAGACAGAGGGTTACATGAGGATGTTGGGGATGCCATGAGTGGCAATGCGAGTGTACGGATGGCGCCTGTGCCACCACTACCGATTGAGCAAGGGCCAGTAGAACAGGTACTGTTACCTGGAGAATTGACATTGACACAGTTTCTGAGCTATCAGCCACCCAGGTTTGAGGGGACTGAATCAGGGGAATTGGCGGAGGAATGGCTGGAACGTGTGGAACAGATATTTGTCTCCGCACCATGTGCCAAGACTGCTTGGTTGCGTTTAGCTGAATTCCAGTTAGCTAAGAAGGCTATGATGTGGTGGAAATCCACAGTGCTTGAGTTGAGGGCTCAAGGACAGACAGTGAACTGGGATGTGTTTCGAACAAAGTTTCTGGAGCATTATTTCTCTGTTGCGGCAAGGCAGAGGAAAGAGGATGAATTTACAAACCTGAGACAAGGAGCCATGACAGTATCTGATTATGCTGTTCACTATTCTTCTTTGCTCCGATATGTGCCACATATTGCTGTCAATACGAAGGCAAAGATCAGACAATTTGTGAAAGGGTTGAGGCCTGAATTGTTTGATAGGGTCATGTCCAATAACCCTACATCTTATGAAGAAGCCTTGAGTGATGACCAGGGATTATAGGTGTTAATCCCGTAGTGTTAATAATCCCTAAAGTGGTTTTACGTGGCGATTTGGGATTTAATCGAGGTGTTGGGCCTTCTGGCTCGTTTATTTGGGCAGTTGGGATCGTTGGATCCAGAGGTTGAGATTGTATTCACATTTCGGTGTAAAACCTAAGAGTTGGGTTTTTAATGTGTCTCGGGATCTCGGGTGCTGTGTGAGCACCGGTAGGGGATTTTGGAGTTAGAGAGAGAGTTTTTGAAAACAGATGATTTTTAAGGAATCATGATGTATTTGTGGGGCTATTAATTTTTCGGGGTATTTTTGCTATAAATACCAATTGAACCCAAATTTTAGACATAATTTCATTTCAGCCCCAATTCCTCCCCCTCTCTCCCGCAGCCGCGATTCCCGTCGCCCCTGCACCCCCCGCCGTTTCAGGCGCTCCGCCAGCCGCCGTCCGGCCGCCGTTCGGGGCGTGCGACCTACCGCCGTCTTCGTCTCGACGAGGCGCTTCTTTCCCCTCCATCAATTCGAGGTTTCGTCGCGTGTGGAAGTCGGATTTTGAGAAAGAGCGGCGATCCCCAAATTCTAGGGTTTATCGATTTTGGTCGATTTTTCTTCCGATTTCGTTTGGGTAACCTTCCTAACCCTTTTTCCATGCTTGTGATGTGATTCCCTGCCAAATTGTGATTTATTGGCTCGAATGATTTCGATTTTCGTTGGCTTGGGTTCGATTTTTGGATGGGTGCATGAAATGGGTTCGAATTTTGGGGGTTTTGGAAGGGTTGTGGTGATTCTTGTTATGGATTGATTAATTCATGTTGTTGACGCATTATAATGCTTGATTGTGTTCGGAATTGAAGAATTGGATTCGAAATTAGGGCTTTGGATTTCGAATTTGGGGGTTTGGCATGTGGGATGATTATTCATGCTATGGATTGATTAATTGACATTTTAGATGAATTATGGTATTTAATTGGGTTCGAAATTGTGAGATTAAGGTTCGATTTTTGTAGGGCATTCTTGAACAAATTTCGATTGTCTCATTTATTTCCTTCCCTGCATGTACCCTGCCCCGGGTCTTTTAAGAGGATAATTGTCGTGTATTGACAATGTTGTGAGGGATATGGATATGCTTGAGCATAGGTTGCATGTTCGTAAATAATTGTGAATTATTTATCGTGTTAGCACATCATTCCTCGGGGCATGGAACTCGAGCAAGGCTTGGCTCGGACTTCGGAGATTTAAGGTACGTGCGACGTACGAGCATTACTATATATATGTGAAATGCATAAGGTGTTTTTGATTGCATTGAATGTTTTGCGTATGGTTATACATACATGTTGATATAGCCAAGGAATGACCCAAATCTTGATATCGCCGCTTGTAGCGTGCGTGACACTAGAGTAGGATGACTCTTGCATGATATATGGGGTACTGGGTTTATTTGATTATATTAGGGCATTTGAGATGCCTGGGAATGATCGTAAAATCATGTATTCTTCGTAAGACATTTGAGATGTCTAGGTTTGTAGACTCATGTATTCATTATAAGACACTTGAGATGTCTAAGTATAATGAAGGATTGGTAAAATAAATGCTAAGGCATTTGAGCTATCTGTGATTGATAGCAAGGTTGTGAAATCAGTATTAGATATTGTGATATCTGTAATTGCATGTTTAATGAATTTGTAGTCACTATATGTTGATATTCGAGGATCAGGCATGCGATGTGTAAATCAATGTGTTGATTACTGATTTATGAGATTTGATGAGTTTGATGTTGTGAGAACAGGGACAGTACACGGAATCCCGGATGAGGATGTTGCCATCCAGGGAGTATCATTTAAATTCATTAGCATTTACCTTTGTTGTAAATTATGAATTTCATTATTATGATTATGGGATTTTGTGTATTGGTATGCTCACCCCGTTGGGGGCTGTCTCTGTTGGGACAGGTGGACAGGTACATCGATGGCTATGGAGCTGAGCTCGAGCTGTTGATTTGAGGTACTCCCAGGATCGTGGTACCAGGGCTTGATGGAGCACGGTATCGTATAGAGTACCTATATATACACCTGAGGATTTATACATATTCATATTCATGATGCTCGCATGTGAGCACGATTATACTTGTATATGGATTGTATATAAAGGCATGAGCCTTTCTCTCTTTCATTTAAGGTTGCATGCAATTAGGTTGAATTGCTAGAATGATATGAGAGTCATTGGTGTATTATGTGGGTGTTGGAACCCACTTTTGTTGACGTATGTGTGGTGTCTTCCCTGGCTGGGAATCTACTTGTATTACTGCTTTCTGTTGAGTATTATGTGTTCCCTGGCCGGGAATTTTGTTATGTGTTGTACTCTGTTTTGGGATAGCTCTATTTATGGGGAGACTCTGCCCAAATTTTTGTAAAGTTTACAATGTGAAAAGCGGCACCAAGGGGTTGGTAAAGGGCAAACATATGAGTCTTTTATTGACAGGCAATGATTAAGTATCATCAGAGCTTCCCGATTGACATTTTATAGAAAGCATGTACCACACATAGTGGTTAATACACTAATCAAGGTTTTAAGGGCTTGGGGTCCTCACATTAGTGGTATCAGAGCAGTGGTTGCTCATTGGGGCTGTTAAGGGCCTAGGAAGTTATTGATAGCACATATTTATGCATGATGGCATTAATGTTGTATGACATAACACATTGTTTATGTGCTCTTATGATATGAAAAGTGGTATTGCTAACCATTGTGGTTGCAGGAATCGTGTGGAACACGATAGGATGACATTTATGGGGATGTCTGGCACTCCGTGTGTTATGTGCCAAGGAAGCTGGTTTTAAGAAAATCAGATAAAGGGATATTTCCGAGGTAACATGTATTTTACGTTGTCTTGTTGACACATGATGAATGCAAAGTGGTGCATTGAGGTTATGATATATGTTATTGTGCATTGTTTTTGCATATGCATGTCTTGAGTCAAAGTTATCTTAGTAAGGATTTTAATGGCTTATGCTAAAGTCCATATGAAGCGATGAAGAGTCCCGCTTATATGGAGTAGCAACGCTAAAGTCCATTGGAAGCGATGAAGAGTTCCGCTTACATGGAGTAGCAACGCTAAAGTCCAGTGGAAGCGAGGAAGAATTCCGCTTTCCTGGAGTAGCAAGAAGCATTAAAATGTACTAATGATAAGGGCTCAGGATGAAATAAGGATTTAAAGAAGGATATCATGACATTTATTTGTGAAACCATACATTCTCATAATGTGTTTTTATTATGAATTGAATGTGGATGCATAGCGTATATGGCTATTGTTGTTAACCCTGATGGTTGCAGGTTACAGGAAATATGGAGTATAAAAAGGAATGATGATTATACATTCCAGGAGTCCTGCTTATGACAGTGAGAATTTTTATACTTACGCTTGACCGCTAAAAATGTGGAGCGGGCGGGGATGCTCGCTTGCACATGGAGGCGGGGTATTCCATACGAAGCGAGGATGATATACCGCTTGTATGAAGAAGCTTATGCTTGTACCGCTAAAAATGTGGAGCGGGCGGGGATGCTCGCTTGCACATGGAGGCGGGGTATGCCATACGAAGCGAGGATGAGATACCGCTTGTATGAAGAAGCGAGGATGAGATGCCGCTTGTTAGGATGATGATTCATTCCTTTGTGATGACACGGATGATAGCGGTGATGTGTCCCGCTGTGTCGATTTATATTCATTTCTCTATGAGGACACGGTTTATAGCGATGGTTCATTCCGCTATATTTATTGGCGATGGTTCATTCCGCCAGGCGTATTTATAGCGATGGTTCATTCCGCTATATTTATTGGCGATGGTTCATTCCGCCAGGTGTATTTATAGCGACGGTTCATTCCGCTATATCTATTGGCGATGGTTCATTCCGCCAGGTGTATTGATAGCGATGGTTCATTCCGCTATATCTATTGGCGATGGTTCATTCCGCCAGGTGTATTGATAGCGATGGTTCATTCCGCTATATCTATTGGCGATGGTTCATTCCGCCAGGTGTATTGATAGCGATGCCTCTTTCCGCTACTATGTGGACGATGATTCATACTCAGGTATATAGCGAGGTTTCATGCCACTTATTATATGACGAGGTGTCATGCCGTCGATTCTATAGCGAGGGATTTTGCCGCTATGTACTCAGCACAGGATTTTGCCGCCTTCGAGCGATGGGTGCTGATTACGCACTATTATTGAGCGACGGAGACAGGTATGACGCTATATCACTAGCGATGAGGTATGAGATATTGCTATTTTATTAGCTTTATTGTAGCTGGCATGCATTGATATACATGTTTTATTATGCCTATTTTACTAGCATGATAGTGGATGACATACGCTGATGTACATGTATCGTCACTAGTGGGCAATGTTTTAGATGCCATGAGTTGGCATGTGTCGTCACGGGATGACGATGACGATGGTGTAGGAGATGTCTTATTAGACATGCATCATCGTTACGATGATCGATGCGTTGAGTATACGTATTCAGTAGTATGCCTTGGGTGCCAGTACTGGGCACAAGGTGGTGTGTGCGACACCGATGGACGTGACCCTTATACCGAGCGGGTTGCTCGAGGAATGGTTGGATGCGCTGTACATGGGATTGTACCGCAGCTTACGATTGGGGCGATCATATTACGAGTGGTGATACCCTTGAGGTATGCTCGTTGGAATGGCTTTTGGCCATGTGATTTGACGACAGGAGTAATCATGGAGGAAAGTACTCGCTTTCTGTCGATGTGACATGTGGTGGACATGGTCACACCACCCTTGAGGGTGTAGGATGGGTCCTAAGGGAGTAGGATCAGGTTATGTTAAGTACATAGGGACATTGGGTTGTCCAGGGTGTATCGGCATTGAGGAATGTTGGATAAAGACCCACTACTCTATTGAGTTTTCCTCCCATAGTATGTTATACCATGTGGAAACGTCCGTCTTATTGGTAGGTTTGAGGTAAACCTAAAGAGGCAGAGACTAGGTTGTCTGCCGCGTGTGTGTAGCACCATGATGGGCTTGCTAGAGCCGTTGCACTGCTCGTTGGAACCAAGTTTGGCAAATCGTAAGGTGATACGATGTGGATTGTGGTGGACTCTAGTAGTCACCATGTCATTGAGGTTAAGGTTGTTCGTGCCTCGCTGAAACGTGTATACGTTTATGTTTAAATCTTGGAGACTTGTCTGGGACAGCTCAGGATGTTGGAGTACCAACAAGAGAGTCATCAGGTTGTTATTGACTCAATCTAAAGGAACCCGTGTATTGGGATACAATGGGTGTTATTATATCCAGTTTTTCCGAACGATGGTTCGAGACTTGTGGATCTCGAGTTCGATGGCACTTCCCTTGCGAGGAAGGAGGTAGTATTATACCTATTTGGGAATCTTGAAAGATTCGGTAAGTTGGTGCAAGTGGTGTTGATCTTGGGAATCACACCGTGTATTGTTAATCGTCGATTTTCATCCTCCACTGAGTAAGGAATGACTCAGAATTGACGGTTGTGTTTGGGGCTTAGGGATATGTGGTAGATACCCGAGCCGAGTGCATTGAGTATGCATGCGACATCAGTGCTTAGGCAGGTATACCGGTGAGTATACGGATGCCAGTTATTGATTTCCTCTCTGTTAAGCATAGAGTTATGCTATTTTTGGATGGTTAAATCTCTGATGAGAGATATGGAACACCTTGAGATTGGGAATCTCCATGGCACGATGATTATGAGGAATGATCGTGAAGTTAGTTGACTCCCTTGAGGAGGGATTTTCTTGTGAGGGTTAAGGTACTTCCCTTATTGGTGTTTTCCTTCGAGTTATGCGACAGCCTTCCCAAGTTTGGATTGTTAAATCCGAGGATTTTCAAGGGATGGCAGGATTTCGGATTGGTTGAGTGTCGCTGACGACACAAGCGTTGAGGATGCAATGGGTTTATTGCATGCCCCTTAAGAAATTTAAACTCTGCGGAGTCTCGGTTGTTATTTATGATCAGAACGTGATTCTTGGAACATCCGGAGGTGGACATCTTGTGAGATGTCTTTTGTTTGAATTTGTGGCCGTGAGTTGCCCAAATTAAGTTGCAATGAGGCGACTACTCCTTCGATGGAGGAAGTTTGAAAGTGGAAACCAGGTTTGGTATGTGTACACCGTGGTTGTACTAGTGTTTCCTTCGTAACGATGTATGTTAGACATCGTAAGTCATAGTAAAATATCATTGGATGATATCTACGATAGAATCAAGAGCGATTCGAATCCTTGCAGTTTCAGTTGACTAACTGCTTTTGGACTGTTAGCGTTGAGTTGTGCTGACGCTCTTTGACGTTATGATGGATTTGGAAGTCTACTCCACTCCAGAGTTTGACACGAGGTCAACGCTCTTACGGTTGAGGTGTCATTCAGGATGTGTTCGTACTGTTGTATTAGAACGAAGGATGACTGTCTGATCTACAGTCGTAAGTATCAGTTGTTTCGCAGTCATGAGGGACTGACTTCTGGGATGACCCGCATCGAGGTACGTTTTACCTCTTGGGTGTTATGTTGGTTTTGGTATGTCGCTCTGTTTCAGAGTTAGATGAGAGGTAAGTATCCTCGCGTTTATTAATACGATTCTGATATGGTCAGGAATCGATGTTATGGCTTCATGTTGTTGTGCAGCCTGGGTGTTACGTGATACACCAGTGCTAATTTCGAGGACGAAATTCTTTTAGTGGGGGATATTGTGATGACCAGGGATTATAGGTGTTAATCCCGTAGTGTTAATAATCCCTAAAGTGGTTTTACGTGGCGATTTGGGATTTAATCGAGGTGTTGGGCCTTCTGGGCTCGTTTATTTGGGCAGTTGGGATCGTTGGATCCAGAGGTTGAGATTGTATTCACATTTCGGTGTAAAACCTAAAGAGTTGGGTTTTTAATGTGTCTCGGGATCTCGGGTGCTGTGTGAGCACCGGTAGGGGATTTTGGAGTTAGAGAGAGAGTTTTTGAAAACAGATGATTTTAAGGAATCATGATGTATTTGTGGGGCTATTAATTTTTCGGGGTATTTTTGCTATAAATACCAATTGAACCCAAATTTTAGACATAATTTCATTTCAGCCCCAATTCCTCCCCCTCTCTCCCGCAGCCGCGATTCCCGTCGCCCCTGCACCCCCGCCGTTTCAGGCGCTCCGCCAGCCGCCGTCCGGCCGCCGTTCGGGGCGTGCGACCTACCGCCGTCTTCGTCTCGACGAGGCGCTTCTTTCCCCTCCATCAATTCGAGGTTTCGTCGCGTGTGGAAGTCGGATTTTGAGAAAGAGCGGCGATCCCCAAATTCTAGGGTTTATCGATTTTGGTCGATTTTTCTTCCGATTTCGTTTGGGTAACCTTCCTAACCCCTTTTTCCATGCTTGTGATGTGATTCCCTGCCAAATTGTGATTTATTGGCTCGAATGATTTCGATTTTCGTTGGCTTGGGTTCGATTTTTGGATGGGTGCATGAAATGGGTTCGAATTTTGGGGGTTTTGGAAGGGTTGTGGTGATTCTTGTTATGGATTGATTAATTCATGTTGTTGACGCATTATAATGCTTGATTGTGTTCGGAATTGAAGAATTGGATTCGAAATTAGGGCTTTGGATTTCGAATTTGGGGGTTTGGCATGTGGGATGATTATTCATGCTATGGATTGATTAATTGACATTTTAGATGAATTATGGTATTTAATTGGGTTCGAAATTGTGAGATTAAGGTTCGATTTTTGTAGGGCATTCTTGAACAAATTTCGATTGTCTCATTTATTTCCTTCCCTGCATGTACCCTGCCCCGGGTCTTTTAAGAGGATAATTGTCGTGTATTGACAATGTTGTGAGGGATATGGATATGCTTGAGCATAGGTTGCATGTTCGTAAATAATTGTGAATTATTTATCGTGTTAGCACATCATTCCTCGGGGCATGGAACTCGAGCAAGGCTTGGCTCGGACTTCGGAGATTTAAGGTACGTGCGACGTACGAGCATTACTATATATATGTGAAATGCATAAGGTGTTTTTGATTGCATTGAATGTTTTGCGTATGGTTATACATACATGTTGATATAGCCAAGGAATGACCCAAATCTTGATATCGCCGCTTGTAGCGTGCGTGACACTAGAGTAGGATGACTCTTGCATGATATATGGGGTACTGGGTTTATTTGATTATATTAGGGCATTTGAGATGCCTGGGAATGATCGTAAAATCATGTATTCTTCGTAAGACATTTGAGATGTCTAGGTTTGTAGACTCATGTATTCATTATAAGACACTTGAGATGTCTAAGTATAATGAAGGATTGGTAAAATAAATGCTAAGGCATTTGAGCTATCTGTGATTGATAGCAAGGTTGTGAAATCAGTATTAGATATTGTGATATCTGTAATTGCATGTTTAATGAATTTGTAGTCACTATATGTTGATATTCGAGGATCAGGCATGCGATGTGTAAATCAATGTGTTGATTTACTGATTTATGAGATTTGATGAGTTTGATGTTGTGAGAACAGGGACAGTACACGGAATCCCGGATGAGGATGTTGCCATCCAGGGAGTATCATTTAAATTCATTAGCATTTACCTTTGTTGTAAATTATGAATTTCATTATTATGATTATGGGATTTTGTGTATTGGTATGCTCACCCCGTTGGGGGCTGTCTCTGTTGGGACAGGTGGACAGGTACATCGATGGCTATGGAGCTGAGCTCGAGCTGTTGATTTGAGGTACTCCCAGGATCGTGGTACCAGGGCTTGATGGAGCACGGTATCGTATAGAGTACCTATATATACACCTGAGGATTTATACATATTCATATTCATGATGCTCGCATGTGAGCACGATTATACTTGTATATGGATTGTATATAAAGGCATGAGCCTTTCTCTCTTTCATTTAAGGTTGCATGCAATTAGGTTGAATTGCTAGAATGATATGAGAGTCATTGGTGTATTATGTGGGTGTTGGAACCCACTTTTGTTGACGTATGTGTGGTGTCTTCCCTGGCTGGGAATCTACTTGTATTACTGCTTTCTGTTGAGTATTATGTGTTCCCTGGCCGGGAATTTTGTTATGTGTTGTACTCTGTTTTGGGATAGCTCTATTTATGGGGAGACTCTGCCCAAATTTTTGTAAAAGTTTACAATGTGAAAAGCGGCACCAAGGGGTTGGTAAAGGGCAAACATATGAGTCTTTTATTGACAGGCAATGATTAAGTATCATCAGAGCTTCCCGATTGACATTTTATAGAAAGCATGTACCACACATAGTGGTTAATACACTAATCAAGGTTTTAAGGGCTTGGGGTCCTCACAATATAGCCAAGGAACGACCAGATCTTGATATCGCCGCTTGTAGCGTGCGTGACACTAGAGTAGGATAACTCTTACAAGATACAAGGGGTACTGGGTTTATATGACTATTATAAGACATTTGAGATGTCTAGGTTCGTAGAATCATGTATTCATTATGAGACATTTGAGATGTCTAGGTTCGTAGAATCATGTATTCATTATAAGACATTTGAGATGTCTAGGTATAATGAAGGATTGGTAAAATAAATGCTAGGCATTTGAGCTATCTGTGATTGATAGCGAGGTTGTGAAATCAGTATTAGATATTGAGATATCTATAATTGCATGTTTAATGAATTTATAATCACTATCTGTTGATATTCGAGGATTAGGCATGCGATGAGTTAATCAATGTGTTGATTTACTGATTTTTGAGATTTGATGAGTTTGATGATTGTGAGAACAGGGACAGTACACGGAATCCAGGAGGAGGTTGCCATCCAGGGAGTATCATTTAAATTCATTAGTATTTACCTTTGTTGTAAATTATGAATTTCATTATTGTGATTATGGGATTTTGTGTATTGGTATGCTCACCCCGTTGGGGGCTGTCTCTGTTGGGACAGGTGAACAGGTACATCTATGGCTTTGGAGTTGAGCTCGAGCTGTTGATTGGATTTACTCCCAGGATCGTGGTACCAGGGCTTGAAGGAGCACGGTATCGTATAGAGTACTTATATACACCTGAGGATTATATACATATTCATGATGCTCGCATGTGAGCACGATTATACTTGTATATGGGTTGTATATAAAGGCATGAGCCTTTCTCTCTTTCATTCTATGTTGCATGCAATTAAGGGTAGAATTGCTGATGATATGAGAGTCATTGGTGTATTATGTGGGTGTTGAAACCCACTTTTGTTATCATATGTGTGGTGTCTTCCCTGGCTGGGAATTTACTTGTATTACTGCTTTCTGATGAGTATTATGTGTTCCCTGGCCGGGAATTATGTTATGTGTTGTGCTTTTTTTTTCGGGATAGCTCTATTTATGGGGAGACTATGCCCAAATTTTTATAAAAGTTCACAATGTGAAAAGTGGCACCAAGGGGTTGGTAAAGGGCAAACATATGAGTCTTTTATTGTTAGGATGATGATCTTATAACATTGAGTATTAAAGGAAATTTTGTAATTGACATTCAATGGTAAAGTATCATCTGAGCTTCCCGATTGACTTTTTATTGAAAGCATGTGCCACACATAGTTGTTAATACACTAATCAGGGGTTAAGGGCTAAGGGGTCCTTACATTAGTGGTATCAGAGCAGTGGTTGCTCATTGGGGCTGTTAAGGGCCTAGGAAGTTATTGATAGCACATAGTATGCATGATGGCATTAATGTTGTATGAAATAACAAATTGTTTATGTGCTATTATGATATGAAAAGTGGTGTTGCTAACCATTGTGGTTGCAGGAATCGTGTGGAACACGATTGGATGGCATTAATAGTGATGTCTGGCACTCCGTGTGTTACGTGCCAAGAAATCTGATTTTGTAAGAGAATCAGGTAAAGGGATATTTCCGAGGTAACATGTCTTGGTATACATTTTGACATGCAGTGGTTGCATATATGTATAGAATGTTGATGCATAGCGTATATGGCTATTGCTGTTAACCCTGATGGTTGCAGGTTACAGGAAATATGGAGTACGAAAAGGAATGATGATTATACATATGTAACGGGCATCCAAGAGCAACATGTATTATGTGTTTAGTCATTTAACACAAGGTAAATCAAGGTATGCATAAGATAGTGCATTATGATATGATACATGTTGATACGCATCGTTTGCATATGTATATTGTGAAATATAAAGTGAGGATTTCAATGCTTACACTAAGGTCCATATGAAGCGAGGAAGAATTCCGCTTATATGGAGTAGTAAGAAGCATTGAAATGCACTATTGATATTTCACGAGTCCAGGTTATCCTAGTGAGGATTTCAATGCTTACGCTAAGGTCCATATGAAGCGAGGAAAAATTCCGCTTATGTGGAGTAGTAAGAAGCATTGAAATGCACTACTGATAAGTGACTCAATTCCATAAGAAGCAAGAATTCTGCTGACATGGATTCCATAGGAAGCGAGGAAAAAATTCCGCTTACGTGGATTTCCATAAGGAGCAAGAATTCTGCTTACGTGGATTCCATAGGAAGCGAGGAAAAATTCCGCTTACGTGGAAAAGGAAGGAGGAACCATAATTTCATGTGTCGATTTATATTCATTTCTCTATGAGGACACGGTTGATAGCGACGGTTCATTCCGCTATATTGACTGGCGATGGTTCATTCCGCCAGGTGTATTTATAGCGATGGTTCATTCCGCTATATTGATTTGCGATGGTTCATTCCGCCATGTGTATTTATAGCGATGGTTCATTCCGCTATATTGATAGGCGATGGTTCATTTCGCCAGGTGTATTTATAGCGATGGTTCATTCCGCTATATTGATTGGCGATGGTTCATTCCGCCAGGTGTATTGATAGCGATGCCTCTTTCCGCTACTATGTGGACGATGATTCATGCTCAGGTGTATAGCGAGGTTTTCATGCCACTTATTATATGACGAGGTGTCATGCCGTCGATTATATAGCGAGGGATTGTGCCGCTATGTACTCAGCACAGGATTTTGCCGCCTTCGAGGGATGGTGCTGATTACGCACTATTATTGAGCGACGTAGACAGGTATGACGCTATATTGTTAGCGATGAGGTATGAGATATTGCTATTCTATTAGCTTTATTGTAGCTGGCATGCGTTGATATACATGTTTTATTATGCCTATTTTACTAGCATGATAGTGGATGACATACGCTGATGTACATGTATCGTCACTAGTTGGCAATGCCTTAGATGCCATGAGTTGGCATGTGTCGTCACAGGATGACGATGACGATGGTGTAGGAGATGTCTTATTAGACATGCATCACCGTTACGATGAACAATGTGTTGAGTATACGTATTCAGTGGTATGCCTTGGGTGCCGGTACCGAGCACAAGGTGGTGTGTGCGGCACCGATTGACGTGGCCCTTATACCGAGCGGGTTGCTCGAGGAATGGATGGATGCGCTGTACATGTGATTGTACCGCAGCTTATGTTGGGGGTAATCATATTACGAGTGGTGATACCCTTGAGGTATGCTCGTTGGAATGGCTTTTGGCCATGTGATTTGACGACGGGAGTAATCGTGGAGGAATTACTCGCTTTCTATTGATGTGACATGTGGTAGACATGGTCACACCAACCCATGAGGGTGTAGGATGAGTCCTAAGGAGTAGGATCAGGGTTATGTTAAGTACATAGGGACATTGGAGTGTCCAGGGTGTATTCGGCATTAGAGGAATGTTGGATAAAAGACCCACTACTCTATTGAGTTTCTTTCCATAGTATGATATACCATGTGGAAACGTCCGTCTTATTGGTAGGTTTGAGGCGAACCTAGAGAGGCAGCGACTAGTTTTGTCTGCCGTGTGTGTGCAACACCATGAGGGTCTTGCTAGAACCGTTAACTGCGCGTTGAACCAAGTTTGGCAATCGTAAGGTATACGATGTAGATTGTGGTGGACTCTAGTAGTCACCATGTCATTTGAGGTTGAGGTTGTGCATGCCTCACTGAAAACGTGTATACGGTTATTTATGTTAATCTTGGTGAGACTTGTCCTGGGACAAGCTCAGGATGTTGGAGTACCAACAGAGAGAGTCATCAGGGTCGTTTTGACTCAATCTAAGGGAACCCGTGTATTAGGGATACAATGGGTGTTATTGCATCCAGTTTTTCCGAACGTGGTTCAGACTAGTGGATCTCAGTTCGATGGCACTTCCCTATGAGGAAGGAGGTAGTATTATACCTATTTGGGGAATCTTTGAAAGATTCGGTGAGTTGGTACGTGTGGTGTTGATTTTGGGAATCACACAGTGTTGTTTGATCGTCGATTTTCATTCTCCATTGGATGGGAATTACTCAGGAATTGACATTTGTGTTTGGGGCTTAGGGGTATGTTTGCAGATACCCGAGCCAAGTGCATTGAGTATGCATGAGGTGTTCGTGCTTAGGCAGGTATACCGATGAGTATACGGATGCCAGTTGTTGATTTCCTTTTGTCAAGCATAGAGTCATGCTATTTTTGGATGGTTAAATCTCTGATGAGAGATATGGAACACCTTGAGATTGGGAATCTCCATGGCACGATGATTATGAGGGATAATCGTGAAGTTAGTTGACTCCCTTTGAGGAGGGATTGTCTTGGTGGGGTTAAGGTATTTCCCTTGTTGGTATTTTGTTTCGAGTTTTCGATAGCCTTCCCAAGTTTGGATTGTTAAATCCTAGGATTATCAAGGGATGGCAGGAATTCGGATTGGTTGGGGTGTCACTGTCGACACAAAGCGTTGAGGATGCAATGGGTTTATTGCATGCCCTTTTAGAATTTTAAACTCTGTGGAGTCTCGGTTGTTATTTATGATCAGGACGTGATTCTTGGAACATCCGGAGGTGGACATCTAGTGAGATGTCTTTTGTGTGGAATCTGTGGCCGTGAGTTGCCCAAATTGAGTTGCAATGATGCGACTGCTCCTTCGATGGAGGAGGTTTGAGAGTGGAAACCAGGTTTGGTATGTATACTAGTGTTTCCCTCGTACGATGTATGTTAGACATCGTGAGTCATGATAGAGATGTCATTGATGATATCTACGATGGAATCGGGAGCGATTCGAATCCTTGCAGTTTCAGTTGGCTAACTGCTTTTGGATTGTTAGCGTTGAGTTGTGGTGACGCTCTTTGACGTTATGATGGATTTGGAAGTCTATTCCACTCCAGAGTTTGACACGAGGTCAACGTTCTCACGGTTGAGGTGTCATTCAGGATGCGCTCTTACTAGTTGTATTAGAACTAAGGATGACTGTCCGATCTACAATCGTAAGTATAGGTTATTTTGCAGTCATGAGAGATTGACTTTTGGGATTACCCCGCATCGAGGTACGTTTTGCCTCTTAGGTGATATGTTGGGTTTTGGGTAAGTCGCCCTGTTTCAGAGTTTGATGAGAGGTGAGTATCCTCGCGTTTATTGATACGATTCTGTAATGGTCAAGAATCGAGGTTATGGCTCCATGTTGTTGTGTAGCCTGGGTGTTACGTGATACACCAGTGCTAATTTCGAGGACGAAATTCTTTTAGTGGGGGATATTGTGATGACCAGGGATTATAGGTGTTAGTCCCGGAGTATTAATAACCCCTAAAGTTGTTTTAACGTAGCGATTTGGAGTTTAATCGCGATGTTGGGCCTTCTGGGCTTGTTTATTTGGGTAGTTGGGATCGTTGGGTCCGAGGTTGAGATTGTATTCTCATTTGGGTGAAAAACCTAAGAGTTGGATTTTGGATGTGTCTCGGGATCTCGGGTGCTTGTGTGGGCACCGGAGGGGGTTGTGGTGTTAGAGAGAGAATTTTGAAAACAGATGATTTTTAATGAATCATGATGTATTTGTGGGGCTATTAGTATTTCGGGGTATTTTGCTATAAATACCAGTTGAACCCGAGATTTAAAGAAAATTTCATTTCAGCCCCAATTTTTCCTCTCTCTCCCGCGTCGGCCCCTTCCCGTTTTCCCCAGCCCCCCGCCGCTTCAGGCGCTTCGCCCGCCGCCGTCCGGCCGCCGTTCGACGCGTGCGACCTAATCACCGGCTTCGTCTCGTCGAGGCGCAGCTATCCCCTCCGTCAATTCGAAGTTTCATCGCGGTTTGAGTTCGGATTTTAACAGGAAAGCGGCGATCCCCAAATTCTAGGGTTTATCGGATTCGACCGATTTACTTCCGATTTTCGATTGGGGTACCTTCCTTACCCCTTTTTCATGCTTGTGATGTAATTCCCTGCTAAATTTGATGGTTTTGGTTCGAAGATTATTTTCGAAATTTGTAGGGTTGAATTCGAAATTGGGGGTTTTGGCAAGGGGTGTTGATTCTTGCTTTGATAGCTTAATTCACATTTTAGATGAATTATGGTGTTTTTTGGGTTCGATTTGTGAGATAAGGGTTCGAAAAATTTGTAGGGTGTCTTGAACAATTTTCGATATTGTCTCATTTATTCCCTCCATGTATGTACCCTGCCCCGGGTCTTTTAAAAGGTTAATGTGTCGTGTGTTGACAATATTTTGAGGGGTTAGTGGGTGTGCTTGAGCATGGGTTGCATGGTCGTAAATAAGTGTGAATTATTTATCATGTTAGCACATCGTTCCTTGGGGCATGGAACACGAGCAAGGGTTTGGCTCGGACTTCGGAGATTTAAGGGTACGTGCGACGTACGAGCATTGCGCTATATATATAGAGCAGTGGTGAATTTTGGATTGCATTGAATATTGTGCGTATGGTTATATATATATGTTGATTATAGCCAAGAACGACCAGATCTTGATATCGCCGCTTGTATGCGTGCGTGACACTAGAGTAGGATAACTCTTACAAGATACAAGGGGTACTGGGTTTATATGACTATTATAAGACATTTGAGATGTCTAGGTTCGTAGAATCATGTATTCATTATGAGACATTTGAGATGTCTAGGTTCGTAGAATCATGTATCATTATAAGACATTTGAGATGTCTAGGTATAATGAAGGATTTGGTAAAAATAAATGCTAGGCATTTGAGCTATCTGTGATTGATAGCGAGGTTGTGAAATCAGTATTAGATATTGAGATATCTATAATTGCATGTTTAATGAATTTATAATCACTATCTGTTGATATTCGAGGATTAGGCATGCGATGAGTTAATCAATGTGTTGATTTACTGATTTTTGAGATTTGATGAGTTTGATTGATTGGTGAGAACAGGGACAGTACACGGAATCCCGGATGAGGTTGCCATCCAGAGAGTATCATTTAAATTCATTAGTATTTACCTTTGTTGTAAATTATTAATTGCATTATTGTGATTATGGGATTTTGTGTATTGGTATGCTCACACCGTTGGGGGCTGTCTCTGTTGGACAGGTGAACAGGTACAAATCGATGGCTTTGGAGTTGAGCTCGAGCTGTTGATTGGATTTACTCCCAGGATCGTGGGTACCAGGGCTTGAAGGTAGGCACGGGTATCGTATAGAATACTTATATACACCTGAGGATTATATACATATTCATGATGCTCGCATGTAGCACGATTATACTTGTATATGGGTTGTATATAAGCATGAGCCTTTCTCTCTTTCATTCTATGTTGCATGCACTTAAGGTAGAATTGCTGATGATATGAGAGGTCATTGGTGTATTATGTGGGGTGTTGAAACCCACTTTTGTTATCATATGTGTGGTGTCTTCCCTGACTGGGAATTTACTTGTATTACTGCTTTCTGATGAGTATTATGTGTTCCCTGGCCGGGAATTATGTTATGTGTTGTGCTTTTTTTTCGGGATAGCTCTATTTATGGGGAGACTCTGCCCAAATTTTTATAAAAGTTCACAATGTGAAAAGTGGCACCAAGGGTTGGTAAAGGGCAAACATATGAGTCTTTTATTGTTAGGATGATGATCTTATAACATTGAGTATTAAAGGAAATTTTGTAATTGACATTCAATGGTAAAGTATCATCTGAGCTTCCCGATTGACTTTTTATTGAAAGCATGTGCCACACATAGTGGTTAATACACTAATCAGGGGTTAAGGGCTAAGGGGGTCCTTACATTAGTGGTATCAGAGCAATGGTTGCTCATTGGGGCTGTTAAAGGCCTAGGAAGTTATTGATAGCACATATTATGCAATGATGTCATGAATGTTGTATGACATACAAATTGTTTATGTGCTATTATGATATGAAAAGTGGTATGCTAACCATTGTGGTTGCAGGAATCGTGTGGAACACGATAGGATGGCATTAATAGTGATGTCTGGCACTCCGTGTGTTACGTGCCAAGAATCTGATTTTGTAAGAGAATCAGGTAAAGGGATATTTCCGAGGTAACATGTCTTGGTATACATTTGACATGCAAGTGGTTGCATATATGTATTGAATGTTGATGCATAGCGTATATGGCTATTGCTGTTAACCCTGATGGTTGCAGGTTACAGGAAATATGGAGTACGAAAAGGAATGATGATTATACATATGTACGGGCATCCCAAGAGCAACATGTATTATGTGTTTAGTCATTTAACACAAGGTAAATCAAGGTATGCATAAGATAGTGCATTATGATATGATACATGTTGATACGCATCGTTTTGCATATGTATATTGTGAAATATAAAGTGAGGATTTCAATGCTTACACTAAGGTCCATATGAAGCGAGGAAGAATTCCGCTTATATGGAGTAGTAAGAAGCATTGAAATGCACTATTGATATTTCACGAGTCCAGGTTATCCTAGTGAGGATTTCAATGCTTACGCTAAGGTCCATATGAAGCGAGGAAAAATTCCGCTTATGTGGAGTAGTAAGAAGCATTGAAATGCACTACTGATAAGTGACTCAATTCCATAAGAAGCAAGAATTCTGCTGACATGGATTCCATAGGAAGCGAGGAAAAATTCCGCTTACGTGGATTTCCATAAGGAGCAAGAATTCTGCTTACGTGGATTCCATAGGAAGCGAGGAAAAATTCCGCTTACGTGGAAAAGGAAGGAGGAACCATAATTTCATGTGTCGATTTATATTCATTTCTCTATGAGGACACGGTTGATAGCGACGGGTTCATTCCGCTAATTGATGGCGATGGTTCATTCCGCTAGGATGGTTCATTGTATAGCGATGGTTCATTCCGCTATATGATTTGCGATGGTTCATTCCGCCAGGTGTATTTATAGCGATGGTTCATTCCGCTATATTGATAGGCGATGGTTCATTCCGCCAGGTTGTATTTATAGCGATGGTTCATTCCGCTATATTGATTGGCGATGGTTCATTCCGCCAGGTGTATTGATAGCGATGCCTCTTTCCGCTACTATGTGGACGATTGATTCATGCTCAGGTGTATAGCGAGGTTTCATGCCACTTATTATATGACGAGGTGTCATGCCGTCGATTCTATAGCGAGGGATTGTGCCGCTATGTACTCAGCACAGGATTTTGCCGTCTTCGAGCGATGGGTGCTGATTACGCACTATTATTGAGCGACAGAGACAGGTATGACGCTATATTGTTAGCGATGAGTATGAGATATTGCTATTCTATTAGCTTTATTGTAGCTGGCATGCGTTGATATACATGTTTTATTATGCCTTTTTACTAGCATGATAGTGGATGACATACGCTGATGTACATGTATCGTCACTAGTTGGCAATGCCTTAGATGCCATGAGTTGGCATGTGTCGTCACAGGATGACGATGACGATGGTGTAGGAGATGTCTTATTAGACATGCATCACCGTTACGATGAACAATGTGTTGAGTATACGTATTCAGTGGTATGCCTTGGGTGCCGGTACCGAGCACAAGGTGGTGTGTGCGGCACCGATTGACGTGGCCCTTATACCGAGCGGGTTGCTCGAGGAATGGATGGATGCGCTGTACATGTGATTGTACCGCAGCTTAGTTTGGGGTAATCATATTACGAGTGGTGATACCCTTGAGGTATGCTCGTTGGAATGGCTTTTGGCCATGTGATTTGACGACGGGAGTAATCGGAGGAATTTACTCGCTTTTATTGATGTGACATGTTGGTAGACATGGTCACACCACCCATGAGGGTGTAGGATGCGTCCTAAGGGAGTAGGATCAGGTTTGAAGTAATAGGGAATTGGAGTGTCCGGGGTGTATCGGCATTAGAGGAATTTGTTGATAAAGACCCACTACTCTATTGAGTTTTCTTCCCATAGTATGGATATACCATGTGGAAACGTCCGTCTTATTGGTAGGTTTGAGGCGAAACCTAGAGAGGGCAGCGACTATAGTTTGTCTGCCGTGTGTGTGCAACACCATGAGGGGCTTGTGCTAGAGCCGTTATACTGCTCGTTGGAACCAAGTTGGCAAATCGTAAGGTGATACGATGTGTAGATTGTGGTGGACTCTAGTAGTCCACATGTCATTGAGGTTGAGGTGTGCATGCCTCACTGAAACGTGTATACGTTTATGTTAATCTTTGAGACTGGTGAGACTTGTCTGGGAAGCTCAGGCTGTTTGAGTACCAACAAGAGAGTCATCAGGTCGTTATGACTCAATCTAAGGGAACCGTGTATTAGGGATACAATGGGTGTTATTGTTCCAGTTTTTCCGAACGGTGGTTCGAGACTAGTGGATCTCGAGTTCGATGGCACTTCCCTAGTGTATCCAATTGCTTTAAGGGTTCGATCATATCGAACGCCTCCATTTCCTCATGGTGCTTCTGAAGCTCAGAGTTCATGTG